>KN361474.1:7514-19675 GCA_000785685.1 Uromyces viciae-fabae
GAGTCTCACTTTTTTTTGTCTTAAAATTAAACCTCACTATCACACTCTTTTTTTTGTCTTAAAATTAAACCTCACTATTGAGTCTCACTTTTTTTTGTCTTAAAATTAAACCTCACTATCAAGCCTCCTTTTTTGTCTTAAAATTAAACCTCACTATTGAGTCTCACTTTTTTTTGTGCTGTTATAAAATTTACCTTACAACAGAACAAACATGAAATATAAACCAAAACATGAATGGAAAAGAAAAAGAACACCACCAACATCTGCAAAAGTTTTAATGGAGGAATAAATTAGGAAGTTAAAAGAAAAGAAGCAAGAAAAAAAATAACACTGCCGGCATGCATCTGAATGTAATAAGTAGTTAGCATTTGATTTGCATAAGAAAAATGAAAATTTAAGATCTAAAAAGCTAATTGTTGCAAACATCTGAGAAAGATAAGGTAATAGAAACCAAAAAAAAACAGTTAATAGAAAAAAAGATCTAAAAAGCTAATTGTTGCAAACCTAAGACAACTGAGATTGGTCTGAATCATCATCATTTTCCTCTTCTGAGTGGTCTTCATCACTTTCTGAGTCACCATACATCTTATTGGAAAATTATTTTGCTGTTAACTCAGAAATTTCCTCTTTGTTGTAACCTTGTTCTCAGAGTTCTCTCATGAAGAGAATTTTGATTTCGCTTGCTTTTTCTTGAGCTCAGTGGGTATCAGATTTACGTTTGGTGATCAAGGACTTCATGAAGACATCTTCTATAGTTTTTTTTTGGCGTTTGCGGCGTGTTGAACCTGAAGATGAGCGGCCTTTTTTTTTTTTTTTTTTGTAATGGGGGTATCTTCAGACAGAGGTGGATCCCTGCCACTACTTGCTAAGCTAGGGATAAACTCTTCAGCAACAGGGTTGGAGGCCGTATCTTCAGGTATGTCGTTGTTGAGATTAGAGCGAGATTGAAGTGGCTGCATGCAAGAGCGTGAGCCCATTACTGGGTCTAAGATATCCCATTAACGGCACATTCTCTTGAGGTAGTCGTTGACAGTTTTCAAACCGTTGGCCTCATCTCGAGCTAAAATACCGGCCCCTGTATTATTTTTCCAGTCCAAAGGTTTCACCACCAGAAAAAATGGAGAAACCAAGGTGAGTTGCTTTCACAGGAACAAAGGGGTCCCTTTGTTTCTCCCAAAGCAACTAGCCTTGGTTGCTCCATTTTTTCTTGTGGTGTTTGGTGTATGATGCCTGAAGATCGCTTATTTTTTGTCTGATGCCTGCAGGAAGCAAAATTTGTAGGTCAGTTAGCGATAAATTCACAAAAGATGGGTAAATTTAAAAAAGAAGAGGAAAAGAATGGGGAAAACAAAAAAACAACCTTTCTTATCGCGGTGGTGGATCCCATTCGCTTCCATCAAAGACACCACCTCCATGCACAGTGTCTCTTTGGTCATCCCTTGCTCGGTGTCACCCCGCCAACGCTGGTAGTTTCGGTCTGCAGCTAGCCAGTTGAGGAGTATGCCAATTGAGGTATCACCACCATCAACGCCATCACGGTCCCATGGTATAGTTTTTTTTTTTGGAGTTTTTTTTGAGGCGGAATCATTTTTGGGTGGCGTGGTGGGGGATATTTGGAGTGGAATGGGGCAGGGTGCGGTGTGGGGTGGAGGATAGAAAAAAAGGGTGAGGGAGGATGAGATGAGAATGGAGGGGAGGAAAGGATGAAGCCGACATGCAACGGACCTTGCAGATGGATCTTCAGCTCAAACTGTGAAGATCCATCTGCAAGGTTTTCATGCAGAAGCCCCCGCAAAACTTTTCATGCAAAATTAGCTGAATGCACGCGCGGGGTCTACTCTGAAACCCCCTATTGTATGTGTGTATGGGCTTTGTATGTGTGGTTGGGTTATTTATGTGATAAATTATGAATAAAACTATGTAAATGGGGTATGAAGTATTCATATAGCTTTTGATCTAAGTAACTGATCCTATTTCTTCTGCCTTGCTTATCTCCTTAACTGATGGACCTATTGATACACTTCTAGTGAGTGCCTAGGTGTAAAATTAGGTGTAGAATCCCAAATTACAATAATAAACAACTGTTTAAAACTTCTTTAAAAAAGTAAACTCTATATTTATCTCCAAAATAGATAACACAGAAAGCTAGAAGAAAGATATCTAATGCAATAAACTTGAAATAAATAATACAATTTCAATTAATTGTTTGAGAAGAAAAATAAATCAAGAGAAAAATAAAGAATAAATCTGTAAGGTATTTTTATGTCTTAAATACTTGATTTTCTGTATTTAGGACTATGAATGTCCAAAAAATATTGTGATAGTGTTTTATCACGAATATAATGATCTACTTATAGTTGATCGTCTTCTTTTAGAAGATTTATTCAAATCAAATAATAGATATACTTTTATTTGATGTAGATTGTGGTACTTGAGCTTATAGCTGAAGTTGTGGCACAATATTTTAGTTAATTCTTTAAAAAGAATAAATAAAAGGAATTATTCGGGGAGGCTTGAGATAAGTAGCTCAAACAGAGGCCGTAGTCCCTCTTCAATTATTCTCTAAGGAAGAATGATATAACTTAAGTGGGAATAGATTTAAGTTATATTTTTTCTCCCAGTATGGCTTATAGCAGGTTTCTAAAGGATAACTAGATGATAAAGTGTAAGGACTATACTTTTGGTCAAATGATGCGAAGTAGCATACTCTATATTTAGTTGGTTGTGTTGGCTTTGTTTATTTGTATGTAGGTTTTGTTTATTAGTATGTATGAATGAATGATCCAACAAAAAGGGGGGAAAGGGACCTGTATTTATAGTAAAATACTCCTCAGGGGCGCTCTAAGGACCTTTCATTCACCTATCTAAGGACCTTTCATTTCACCTATGGGAATAAGATATTGTTCTCTTATTCCTGTCATAGAATTCTAGTGAAATATTTACCACCTATTTATTATTACATGGTATAGCTACTTGTAATATTAATGAAACTGTTATATTTCACATAGTAATTATATAAGTATTTGTATTATAATTTAATTATATTTCACACAATAATTCAGTGCTTGACAAGTAATCAAATATTTAATTCAAAGCAATGTGAATAATTTTTAGGAGTCTAGACCTTGGCATGTGAAAAAAAACATAATATTATGTTTATTTTTATTTTTACATTGTATGGAAATGAATATGTGATAATTTATTCCCAGGGTTCTTTCTCCAAGGTAATTGTTCCCATGGAGGCGCAGAAATCCTCTAAGTAGGTCTATGTACCTACTGTTGGAAAATTTCAATTTCTTATAGTTTCTAAACTAATAGAGTTATGACAATTCTGACAGAATTTTAATTATGTACTGATGGTAGGGCATGTAATATCCATAAAATTTACGCCTGTGTGTAACTTTTGATTATATGTGTTGAAATTCGTGGAAATCATGTGAAATACCTGCATAGTTTCTCTCAACTGGGAAACCCCTGGCATCAACTTATATGCTCAAACCTAGCCTATCAACCGTGTTTGTCACTATCACTAGTTTTATCGGTATAAAAAAATTCTCTTTCCTGAATTAGTCAACTTCAGGAAATCTCGTCTGAGAATAAAAAAACCCTCAACGCTTTGACACTCAAAGATTTCCCCGCTACTTTGACAATTGTGATTTGGTGAGAAAAGAACCATCTCAGTTATTCTCAAAGGATTTCATTATTATTAATTCCAACTCTCTCTCAGCTCAATATCTCAGCAACACTCTAGATCTGAAGGCTTCATCACTGAACTTTAATTCTTGGATACTTGTATGAACCTCACACTTGTTTCTTTCTTTCTTTCTTATTCATTCTCAAAAATTATTCTAATTTCCTATTTTTATTTGTTTTTGTTTTGTCTTATTTCTTGTTCTCTCTCAATCTATAAAAAAAGGGAAAAATCCTTCTTCCTCAAAAACTTCTTCTGTCGATTAAATCTTCAAGTTAATCCAGCTTGCTTCCCTGTGGTATGAATCAAATCCTTAAACCTTTTTCTCTTCTATCTTGCTCTATATTTTCCTTCTTTTATTTATTGTTCTTTCTTCTCACGCTTTTTCGTTTTTCTCCAGTTTTGGCTTTTGGTTATAGCAATAAAAGCTCTTAATTTTAACAATATGTAACTTTTTGATTAGTATTCTTGTGTAATGATCATCTTGTGGGCTTATTTTAATGTTGAAGGGTTAAGATTTTGTAGGTGACTTTGCAGAGTGACCTGGGGTAGTTTTTGATGAGAATTCAGAATATGTAATAATAATCCATGAATTCCTCATAGCAAATTACCAATCAAGTATTTTATTTTTCTGTAGGTTATCTGGATAATTTATTTATCTCATTTTCTGGGAAGAAGATTGAAAAAACAAGACCATTATTTCAGGTTGGAAGCCAAGAGGAAATGCTTTCTTAAGCTTATACCATGATGTCATTGGACTTCAAAAATTCAATATTGCATTTAACTCTTTTGGTATAACGCACAACCACAATTTGATTGTGATTCAAACAAGCTTTACGACCACTCTTTGTAAAAAGATTTCTTGGACTGATTCTGGTATCAAAATCAGAAGAGGGAATTGGAAAAGAGGCCACTGAACTTTCTGAGAATTAGGCTATGGCTCCATATTGTGGGTGAATAAATAATATTTGATATACTTCTTTTTACTGAATTAAAAAAAAAAAGATCTTGCAGCACTGTTATTTTGGTTTAGGAGAGAAAAACGCCAAAGTGTGTATGTCCCAAATTTAATTTTGAGTCTATGCAAAAAATACAATGCAGACTTACCTTTGGCATTGGGGAAGTGGGGAAAGTGCAGTATTAGTTTTTTCTTATCAATAAATGGTACTGGGGAAAATCTTCCAGAGAGCTGATTGGATTGAAAAATGTTTTAACTGAGTTGTTGAAAAAAATTATAATGGCTCAAATTAATAAAATCTTGTACACAGTTGGAGTGCCACATTGCTGGTGAGTTGAGGGCTTTTGATGCTACAGAAAAAGTAGTGCAAGTATGAAGGGTGAGAGATATCACCATTATCACTATTGATAAATGTTAGACTGATGCAACAGCAGAAGTAAAAAAAGAAAAGATTGATCTGAATGATTTCAAGGATAGAGATAAAAATACAAGTAAATTACTACAGGATGGTGTCAAGAATAAAAATTAATGTGGGATCATTTTTCTTCCCCCTTGTAACCTTCATCAACTGGAAGTTGGGTATGGCTATGAACCCATTTGTCACAGAATTTGCTGAGAGGAGGGGTTGACCATGTTCACTGTACCATGTCATCTTCGGACCAACTGCCGCGTGATCTTGTGGTAGTGTCTGGACTAGAAGTGTATACTGTTGTTTTTCTATGGTTTTATCCTCCCCTCCCATCCTTCTATCATTTATCCTCACCAAGTTTTTTCAATATTATAAAATAAAAAATAAAAAATACTTGAATATTTTTATATTTATCTAGTTAGTTTTATCTCATTGGTGTGTAGTTGTCACTGAGATCTTTATTCATTATTGATGTGTAGTTGTCAATAATATAGTAATAGTGTTATAACACGTGTAGTGGTGTTATATGTTATTTATCAATCAAGTAGCCATAAAGTTTTTTGATATAATTGACGTGTAGTTGTCAATTATATAGTTAATATTTTATAGCATGTTTAGTTGTGTTATAATCTAGTAGTTATATTTTTATTTATAACATGTTTAGTTGTGTTATAACTTAGTAGTTCAAGTAGTTATCTTCTCATGTGTAGTAGTGGGTAAGATTTTCATGTTGGTATAACATGTCACAGAGTTGTGACATGTTCTTTTCTTTTTCTATAAATACTGCTTGCTGTGAATGAAATAAAATCATCGAGTTGAGCCATAAAATCATCTAAAACTAAAACTGCTCCCTTGCTCCTCTTTCAAAATCTTTTCCTCAATCTAAATATCTCATCTATACTGTTGAGCAGCCTAGGGAGGTTTTATTAGCTCTCTGGGGATTTAAATTTTGAATATTGAAAAAAATTAAGCCATTTTTATTTCTTTCAAATTATCTTGTTCAATTTTTAATGAATTTGTTGATTCAATTTATGAAAATTAGGGACCTAAATCTCTTTTCTCAAGTTTTGCTGATGAGGAATTTTTTTTCCATTATTTTATGGTTGTCAGAGAAAAATGCAGATATTTTTTTTGAAGCCTAACTATATGAGGGAAGAAGCTCAATCTAAGAGTTGATTAAGACTTCATTGACACTTAGAGTGAACTTTAGAGTTTTCACCAGGTGTGAAAGGTGTCTCCCAGAAAATTTAGGAGCCAATGGAGTGCTTCATTGACTCCAAATTTTCTAGAAAAGAAATGTCACAGAAAAAAAAAAAAGAAGAAGAAAAAAAGAAAAGAAAAAAAGAATTACAAAGTCAAGATTAAAAAAAGAAAGCCACACAAAAAGAGTTAAGTCAAATATTATCTACACTCTAAGAGTGAATGAAGGCTTCATTAACTCTTAGAGTGAACTTGTCAGGTTGTGAGATAAAATATTTATCCAAAAAAACCTACAAATAATAAATATTAGATATTAATATAAGAAATCTTGAATATCTTTTTTATCATAAAGAATTCATAAAATATTATTACATTTCCTGAATCCTCATCAAAAACTAACCTAGTTCACTATGCGGAGCTACCCTTGATTTCTAAACCCTTCTTGATGTATTTAGCCCACAAGAATAATTATTACACAAAGAAAAAATAATTATAATTTACGTGTAGGCGCTTAGAGTATGATCAACACATAGTGCGGTATATGTACATACATGAAATTCAGTCAGAATTGACGTAGCTCCTGTAGTTTAGAAGTTATGAGCTGTTGAAATTTTTAAACAGTAGGTATACATACCTACTTAGAGAATTTTCCTCGACATTGTAACAATTTCAACAATGCAGAACCATGGGAAAATAATTACAGATAATTATTCCCAGGACAATTCAAAAGGAATGATGAAGAAATGATGTCATCTTCTTCACGCATAAAAGGTCCAGAATTATAGAACATAATTCAAATAAAATGAATTAAAATATTTACTTAAATTTAAGACCATGAGAAATGCCTAAGAAATTTAAAATAGAATACCTGAAAATATCATTCTTCTTTATTACAAGTTGCTAGAAATATGTAATAAAGAATGATGGGAATAATATTCACTTATAATTCTATGACAGGAATGAGATCTTTTATTTTATTCCCATAGGAAAAAGGAAGGAATTAAGAGTGCCCTAGAGGAAGGATTTTACTATAAATACCTGGCTCTACCTCCCCTTTTTGGTTCATTCATTCAATCATACAATAAACCAAATCAACCAACCAATTAAATTAACCAATAACACAAAGTAAAGGTAAGTTACTTAGTGTCTTTTGACCAAAAGTAAAGACCCCTTCACTTTATATTTCTTTATCCAGCTATAGGCTTTACTAGATATACATATACAGATAAATAAAAGAAATTCCACCTTATATCTGTATATATCTTATCTTTAAAAAGATAATTGAGGAGGACTCCGGCCTCTGGACAGAGCAGCTTACCTCAAGCCTCCCCCCAATTATCTTTAATAATTTTATAAATTATTCCTGTGCCATTGTATACCACTATAAGTTGTACTACCACAGTAGACACTATAGTAAAAGGTATATCCTTATTATTATTAGCTGTATTGAACCCATAAGGCCCTTTTTACTGATACGTAAATAGGTAATTCGTGATAAAATATCACATTAAAGTATCTTGTGGACATTCATAGTCCTAAATACATAAACTTAAGTATTTAAGACATAGAAATACCTCACAGAACTTTATACCTTTCATTCATCCACTCTTCAAGTTAACTTGAGACCTTTCACAAGCTGTGAAAGGTCTCTCCCAGAAAATTTAGGAGTCAATGGAGCACTTCATTGACTCCAAATTTGCTAGAAAACAGATGTCACAGAAAAAAAAAAAAAATTACCAAATGCTCCATTGGCGCACATGAAGACAACTTTCCCTTTGGAGGTGGAGCCCCGGATAACCTTGGTGTTTGCATTCTCGGACCCATCAACATTGGAAGAAACAATTTTTTGTCACCCATTCCAAAAATTTAACAAAAACAAAGAATACAAAACCAAATATGTATCAACACCCTATAAACTGTTTCCCAACAGTCCTGATTTTCAAAGCAAAAAGATTTCCTGGCCAGACCCCCAATATTTGGAAAGAAATATTGTGTATGTACACAAAGATGCCTTTCTGCAGGTTTGGCTTGTTGAGACTTAGTTAATAAGATTCCAAGAATAATCTACGCTTTTGGACTAGACATCCCAGTGAACTGGCCCTTATCTATCCTCTCACACTTCCGCAGTTACCCTCCCTAAGAGACTTATTATGTAGAATGTCCTAATTAGAAAGAAATTCCTAGTTGAATATTAAGTTCCTATAAAGTAGTGTTATATGTATATGTTATGATGCTTTATTAAGATATCCTATTTACAACTCCAAAGCCCTCCACTTTTCATCCTGCACCCCAATTCCCCCAAAAACCCCGTGTACTCCCCTGGTTTCCGTCTCCGCAGCCGTTTGCCCCAATCACCAATTCCGTGTCTGCCTTATTAACAGAACCCTTACCTCTTACCAATAGCAACCTACTTCCCCACTGGATTCAATTGTTAGCTGGTTACAATATTCCCCTTCCCTTGCAGATTGGCAGCCCTTAGTACCAATCTACCCAGCAGCACCTTCCTGAGTAACCCTTGTCCAATTTCCTAATCTGCATAACCACCCAGACCCCAAAAGCCCTACACTCCACTTTTCCTCTGCTTTTAGTGAAAAGCACTGCAAATCCCCAGCGCTAAAGGCAAATAAATTCTCAGATAATTTCCACCGGGGGCACTAAAACCACAATAGTTTATCGTATATGTCGTATACGATACCGTGGGCCCCCCAAATTGTCGTATACAACGTCGGGGGTCCTGCAAATAGTATCATATACGATACTTTGGGCTATTGTATATGATAATCCCGGACCCCCCCGAAACCATATACAATAATTTCTATACGAAAGTATTGTATACGGTCAAAAACTTGGGACTAGATGGCAGAAACCCCGTATACAATAGAATAAATATTGTATGCGGTAGTTTCTGCCTCAGACTATCCTACACGATAGTCCCCCCCTGGTAAACTATTTTATAAAATAGTTTTGCAAGGGGCACTATGATGTACAATAGTCCCCCCCCTGGTAAACTATTGTATACCATAGTTTAGGCCCCCAAAAAAAAAAAAAAAACAGAAAAAAAAACAAAAGACTACAAGGAACACAACAAGAACAATATAAAGAAAACAGTAAGGACAAAAAAAACAAACAAAAAAAAAAAAAAAAAAACAACAAAAACAAAACAAAACAAATGAACAAAATGAGGAAAAAAAAAAGAAAACAAAAAAACAAAAGAAAACAACCTAACAAAACAAAAAAATAAAAAATAAAAAACAAAACAAAAAATAATGAAAAGCAAAAAAGCAAACAATAAAACAAAAGAAAAATAACATAACAAAAACATTCAATAAATAAAAGAATAAGAATAAGAAGAAAAAAAAACAAAGTAACACAAAAAAATAAAATAAAATAAAGCAACAAAAAATAGCAAAAAAAATAACAAACAAAAGAACAAAAAAAAAACATAAAACAAACAACTAAAGAAAAATACAATAACTAGAAAAATAATAACAAAAAAAGAAAAACATAAAAAAAAATAAAAGAAATTAAAAAAAATAAGACTGCAACAAAAATACCGAAAAATAACTGAATGTAATAAAATAAATAAATATTTTAAAACACTTATAAGGTCACAGTCAACTCTCTCAACTCATATTTCAAAAGACCTATACTCAACAATGGCACTCTAAAAATATATGAAATTATTAATTGAAATTAAAAATCAAAAGAGTCACTAAGATATTGAGATGAGATTCTATATTAAATAATAAAAAAGAGAAGTAAACAAGAGACAAAGAAATCTATATTAAGAAAAAAAGTGAAAAGCAAACAAGAGAGAAAGAAATCTATTTTTTATTTATATTATACAAAGAGAGACCCTCTTGGACATGATCTTTCAAAAGAGGAAAATATTTACTGAGAGCTTTGGGGAGCTTTACAAGTGGAGGAACAGGAAAAAGGGCATATTTTGGAATAACCAGAACCCAATGATTAGAGTTGACAAACAAAAGATGCAGAAAAGAAATCGAGGGATCTGCAGCACAAGTAAAAGGTACATAAGTATTACAACCACTTAAAGCAAAGAAAAAGATTGCTGTCTGATATGTTTCAGCTAATATCTGACCCATATCAAGCTTAGACAGCCAATGGCGCTTTTCAATGAGATCACCACCTGGTTGAAGATTTTCTTTAATTTGTTCAAAGTCTTTTACTGAACCCAGTATTTTGAGGAAACTGGAGCTTTCTTTTGCAAGACATTCCACCATGCTATTTCTTATCTGATCAAAAAGATCTTGATCACAAAACATTTCCTGAGCAATGCACCAAAATCCACAGTTTCCATCACCTTCTTGGTCAAAAATTGACCCAACCAAATCCTTGAGAGGTCAAGGGATTTGATTAATATAAACCTGTAAAATGAAAAAATCAACAAACAATATTAATTCCACCACAAAACAACAAAAAAAAATCACTTGTAACAAATTTTTAACTGGAGGTGCCTCCACCAAGGGTAACTCATCCTGTTCTTCAGAGGATGAAGAACTTGTGCCAGATTTGTTTCCTGAGTATTGATGCTAGGATGATTCTGAATCTTCGGAACTGGAACTTTCAACCTGTCAATCCAACAATAAATATCAATAAGTATCAGCATTAATCAACATCAATCACTCAAAATAAAATAGCAATCAGCTCACTTTAAGTCTTTTATTTTTCATTTTCCCCTTTCCTTTTCTTTTTTGCTTCAGATTCTGTTTGATCTCATTTTCAACTCTTTTGAATGTGCTTGGTTCCCGTCGGGAGCTGGGGGGCTGTCCTCTAATTTGTGTTGCTACTGAAGGCTCCAAACAAGGGGTGTTTGGTTGCTTCAACATATCTTACACAAACTGTCCGATGAGTTGTACCTGAATGTCTTCAAGCAAGGTGGCCAGAGTTGTTTCCAGCTGCCAACAAGCCTGTGTTAGAGTCAAAGTGCCACACGGGGTCTTTCAAAAAAAAAGCAAAGTTCCAAAAAGGCCAGCGCTAAAACCACGATAGCCTATCGTGTAAATGTCGTATACGACATTGGCGCGGCCCCGAAACTGTTGTATACGACAATTGGGGACAGCCGGGGCCGCGCCAATGTTGCATACAACAAATCAGCCATGCCGATGTTGTACACGACAAATTGGATGGGCCGATTGTCGTATACAACATTGGTGCGGCCCCAAAACTGTTGTATACAACAATCGGGGACAGCCGGGGCCGCGCCAATGTCGTATACGACAAAACGGCCGTGCCGATGTCGTATACGACAAATTGGACGGGCCAATTGTTGTATACGACAATTTTGGCACGGCCGATTGTCGTAAACAATAATTGGCCCGGCCAATGTGTTGTATACGATACCTGACTTGTTGTATCTACAGCAAATTGGCCGCAAAAAGAAAAAAAGAAAAAGAAAAAAGAAAACAAAAAAGAAAAACGGAAAAGAAAAAAAGAATAAAAAAAATAAAAAATAAAAAATAAAAAATAAAAAATAAAAAATAAAAAATAAAAAATAAAAAATAAAAAATAAATGAAAAAAGAAACAAGAAGGAAAAAAAAAATAAGAAAAGAAGACATGAATGAAGAAAAAATGAAAAATAAAAAATAAAAAATAAAAAAGAAAAAAGAAAAAAGAAAAAAGAAAAAAGAAAAAAGAAAAATAAACAGAAAAAGAGAAAGAAAGTGAAATGAAAAAGAAACCAAAAGAAAGAGGAGAAGAAAGAACATAAAAGAAAAAAAGAAAACAACAGGAAATAAAAAAGCAAGAATAAAAAATAAAAATAAAAAAAGAATCAAGAAGTAAGAAAGAAGCAAAAAGAAAAAATAAAAAAAATAAAAAGAACCAAGAAAAAAACAAAAAATAAAGAACAATAAAGAAAAAAGAAAAAAGCAAAAAGAAC
>KN361475.1:404-19665 GCA_000785685.1 Uromyces viciae-fabae
AAAAGAAAGAAAAAAAAAGAAAAAAAAAGAAAAAAAAGGAAAAAAAAAAGAAAAAAAAGAAAAAGAAAAAAAAGGAAGAAAGAAAAAGAAAGATAAAGAAATATAAATACAAGTAAATTAAAAAAAATAAAAAAGAGAGAATAAAAAGATGATAAAAATAGAAAGAAAAAAGAGTAAAAAAAATACAAAAAAAAAAAAGTGTAAAAAAAGGGAAAAAAATAGAGAAGGAAAAAAAAGGACAAAAAAAGGAAGAAATCAAGGATTTTTTCTTCTTTTCTTCTCATTTTTTTTTGCATTTTTTTTACTCTTGTTTCTTGATTTTTTTTCAAGAAAGGATTTTTGCTTTTTTTCTTCTTTTTTTCTTCTTTCTTCTTTTTCTCATTTTTCTTTTCCTCTTCTTTTCTTTCTTCCTTTCCTTCTTCTGTTTTTCTTCTTCCTTTTCGTCTTTTTTTTCTTCTTTTTTTTCTTATTTTTTTTTCTTATTTTTTTTTCTTTCTTTCTTCTTTTTTTTTTTTCTTCTCTTTTTTTCTTTTTTTCTTCTTTTTTTTTTTCTTCTTACTCTTCTTCTTTTTGTTCTCCTTTTTCTTCTTTCTCTTTTTTCCTCTTTCTTCTTCTTTTTCTTTTTTTTCTTCTTTTTTTCTCTCTTTTTTTCTCTCTTTTTTTCTCTCTTTTTTTCTCTCTTCTTCTTTTTTCTCTTCTTTCTTTTGTTTGCTCTTTTATTCTTTTTTCTCTTATTTTTTTTTTCCTCATTTAGTTTCTTTGTTTTTTTCTGCGTTTTTTTTTTTTATTCTATTATCTATTCTTTTCTCATCTTTTCTCATCTTTTATTTGCTCTTGCTCTGTTTTTTTCTAATTTTGTTTTACCTTTTTTTCTTTTTTTTTCTTTCTTTTTTTTTTTTTTTTTTTTTTTTTTTTTCCCCACCAGGTGTGACGTTTACTAAATTTTTTATATTTTTTTTCCGGGGTGTCTAAAACGACACCCCCCTGAGTCAAAATTCACTAAAACAACACCCCTGGCCGTCGGTACGACGGCCAGGGTGTCTTTTTAGTAAATCAGGGCCGTCGTTTTAGCACGCCCCTATTTTTATTATTATTATTAAAAAGTTTCAACTGAAATAAAACCCTTTAGTTCTGTAATTCTCTCAGATTTACAGTCTCAATAATTACTCAGAAATGCAAGATTGAAGAAATGTCAAAGTTGAATAAATGTCAAAGTTGAATAAAACTAAGATGAATTCTAATATTACTTGAATAAATTTTTAAATCAAATCAACATTATTTTATTAAAATAAAACTAATTAAATAATTATTTTCAAATAAACTTCAATTATAAATTATTAACATCTTTCAGCATTCTTATCAATTAAAATATTTCAATTTCAATTATTATATTTGGCATTAAGATTATCATTTTAATTTGAAATTTATATATAAATTTTATTCATAATAAATCAAAAAAAATTAATCATCATTTTTAGGAACCTCACTTGATCAATATCAAATAATTTAAAACTAATATTTTGCTGGTTGTTGAGACATGGTGAGGTTGCCATAGTCCAGGGACACAGAAAGAGTGGACAGGGCACAAATCATGGGTAGAAATAGCTTATCTCACACAGATTTTAAGGGCAGAAATTGTGGTAACATGTCATGCTAGAGCAACAAAGCACTAAGTGGTTTTGCTCTTGTGCATGAGAGCTGGTAGGAAGGAGGGTATTTCAACGCAGAAGATGCAAGAATAAAGCCTTCATCCCGGCATTTGTAGTTCCCCTCCGCCATCATCTATAGCTCAAATTGTCACATACAATTTTACTTAAAAGATATCACCCACCCACCCTTCATGGTTGAGGTTTAGGGCTGAACTCGCAGCTACAAAAAGGTTGAAGCCTTTTTTTGGCCTCAGTAATGTTGCCTTTTTCTGCCAAACATGGATGTCCTTGAGGCACCTGTCAATTTAGGTTTCTCGGGAAATCTAGGTGTCAAAAACCCTACAAGGGTCATGGACACTGAAAGTGTGCTGGCGGGTAAAAATGAAGAGGCATTGAATAAAAATAACATTATTAAAAAACAATTAATTAAATAATTTTTAATAAATTACAATTAATTAAGGGCATTGATTTTCACACCACTCAAAGTTGATGGAGCACTGGCTTTTGACCGCCAAAGGCTGTCCGTTTTTTTTTTTTGTTTTTTCCAATATTTTTTATAAGATACTTTTAGAGTTTCTGAAATTACCAAAAATTCTTGGCAGCCTCCTGAGCACCCCTGCTTCAATTTCTGAGCTTTTTTGCTCAAAAGAAAATGTAGGAGTACAATATATCTAAGTAGTGCACAAAATCAAACAAAAGATATAAAAAATACTCAATGTGGGAAATATGGGCTAACAGTTTTATCACAGGTATTTCAACTCAATTGGAATTTGGGATGAAAATTCTATCCACGGGGAAGCAAAAAAAAATTGCTTTTATGTTTACTTTTTCAAAATTTTGGTACACGGGTGCACAGTTTTTTCAAACCCGTTTAATAAATAGAAAATAAGAATTATTGAAATTTTTGAATGAAGTTTTGTGGGTTTGAAAGGCCAAATAAATTTAATATCCAGAGAAAATCCTCAAAAATGCTATCTTTTTTTTTTTTTTGGCTCAGAGCATCAGCAATGGTTGGGTTAAAATTGCGGGTTAAGGCAATTTAACCCACATTGGCCCCGGACTAAGCCCGGGTTACAAATCAAACAATTGAATTCAGGCTAGTGGCCATCAGATTTAACAGCCACTGGCCTGCAGTCTAGTGAGCATTGCATATGAATCCAAAGCCTCCAGGCTAGCCTCAGGTTTCTGCTTTGGGTGAGATAGAACATGCCACACCTTCATATTATCCCAATGCAGAAATCTTTTTCAGCATTTACACCCTGCGCCACCCCCTACCATCTCTCTCCTCAATCCTTCTTCCAAAAAATTTCAAAAGGATGGCACAGTTGATATTGGGGTGTATATGGGTTTCTTACAAAAAAAGTTGTTTTTCCAATGCGGGATGGTTGTGTCAGAGCAGGTTAAAAGGGTAGCCAGGCAGGCTAATTTGATCAGTTGTAACTTCAGCTAATGCTACATAATTATTGGCCAAAAAATTGTGTGCTATGCTATATTGTAGTGGCCAAATAGTGTAGTGCAGTGTAGTGGCCCAGTGTTGCTCTTATGGATATGGTTTTTATCTCCAAAACTCTTCTGGAGCCTCTTGCATCTTTAACCAAGATACCCAAGCTCCCCACATAGGATAAACCATGTTCTCTGAGGTTAAAGATAATCCCAGTCAACTGGTGGCACCCACATGTCTACGCAAAATACTAGGGCAAAGAAAAAACACCTGAATAAACCTAGAATGTAAGTCCTTTACATTCCAATAATTATCCGGGTCATAAAAAAGATTGCTCTAATTGATGCAATAATTATTCCAGTATCACAAACACCCCAACACATGAATAAATAACCGTACTGGATAGTACCCTCCATCAATCAATTTCAAATACAAGAAGACATCAGGAAGCACCCTTAAACAAGGTGGTAAACCTTGTTCTAGAAAAAACATGTGGTGTCCCGGTATATTCTAGGGATTAGAATAAATATGCAAGCAGTCATTCAAAGGGTCCTTTCGATTCCCATCAGCTTATCAGAATACATAGTTTAAATATATACCATAACATGAGATATTCCTTTAAATTTATGCCTCAAGTTATTAATCAACTCCAACTCGGCCCTAGGAACCTCTCTGATTTGTGGAATTATACATGGCGGCTAGCACAAAAAAAAAATTGTGATAGGTGTGGAGTATATGTCACATTTCACAGGTTCTATAGGATGCCGTGACAGCTCATGAGACCATGGACCCGGGATAACTTCTGAAATCGCTCCGATTGGTCAACAACTAAGCAGAAACGCACATTACACAACGTAAGGTCTTCCATCTCTTTCTATTTCTTTTGATTTAACACTTTGAAAGTCTTATCATCTAAAAGATATTTTTAACTTATTAATTAGAATATAGTTAGATATATATGTATATATTTTTTTTTTTACAAACCAAAAAAAAAAAAACGAACAAAAAAAAATTAATTAACTTATATAGGATTATTAATGTGAAGGGAAGGAATCGTACTAAAGATTAAAATTATTAATTTTTTTTTTTAAATTTTTTCAATAGCTAAAAAAGAAAAAAAAAAGGAGATAGGAATGATTTCTATAGCGACCAAACGATTAAGTAGAAATATAAACGTGGGAGTAACAAGACAATATGGATTAGGAATGACGAGAAAGATAAGCCAAGAAGTGAAAAGAGTAGTAAAAGAAGAAGAAGAAGATCAAATACCATTACCAACAAAAACTCCCAAATTACCACCATTTTATTCAGCAACTAGTGATAAAATTCCCAAATTTGAACCTGATTTTGATTATAGAGAATCTGATCCTGAACCAATAATTTTTAAAAATTATCAAAATGGTCCCAGTGCTCTTGATAAAGCTGCTAAATTCTTCTTTTTAACTGAAATTGCTAGAGGTTCGTTTCACCCTTTTCATATTTACTTCTTTCTCTCTGTCTCTCTCTCTTTTCATTCTTTTTCTGGACTGTTTGTGTTTCTGATTGTCTCAGTTATACTTTTTTCTTTTTTTGGTTTCTAGGAATGTGGGTCGTTTTAGAACAAATGTTTCGTCCTCCTTTTACTATTATGTAGTTGAGTTTTTTTTTTTTTTCATTCAAATGACGCCTTTTTTCAGTTACATATATATATATATATTTATATCAAAATCAAAGATATGACTTTTTTCATTAACACAAATGCGATTGTTGTTTTACTTTTTTTTTTTTTAAAAAAAAAAAAACCATGAATATACATTAGTCCATTTGAAAAAGGGCCAGTTTCCCCAAGATTTAGAGGTGAACATGCGTTAAGAAGATATGCAAGTGGAGAGGAAAGATGTATTGGTAAGCAACATTCTTAAGAAAAACCCCAGCCCTTGCTTCTATTGTATTGAATTATATATTTGAGAGTATTAATTAAATAAATTTATTTATTCTTTAATGATACCTAGCATGCAAATTATGTGAAGCGATTTGTCCAGCCCAGGCCATTACAATTGAGAGTGAAACCAGAGAAGACGGATCTAGGAGAACCACTCGCTATGACATTGGTTAAGTTTTGATGAAATTTTATCTATTAATTTTTTCCTTGGACTTTTGATTTGGTTATTCTAATTTCAATATTATTGGTGTTTTCCTTTTGTTAGATATGACGAAATGTATATATTGTGGATTTTGTCAAGAAGCTTGTCCTGTAGATGCTATTGTAGAAAGTCAAAATACAGAATATTCAACTGAAACTAGAGAAGAATTGTTGTATAATAAGGAGAAACTTTTGGCTAATGGAGATAGAATGGAATCTGAACTGTTGAGTTTTTTTTTCCCTCTTAAATTGACTTTATTGAGAAACTGATTTATATTTTATTTAAATTCAATTTATCTATTTTTTTTCTTCAGTGCTGCTAACTTACATGCAGATCATGTATATAGATGAATTTACTATTTTCTTTTTCTTTTTTTTTCTTTTGTATTGTGCAAATAAAAAATGATTGATTCAAGTTTCCATGACAATAAATGTTGACTTGAAAATTTAAATAAAAAAAAATGATTAAATATAATCAATTTATATTTCTTTATTTTTTTTTCTTGTACCTTTTCATTTTCTCCTTAATCTCTCTTGTTCTCCCTTCAATCTCTTCTTGGTCACTTTCCCTTCGTCATGCAACTCCCCCAATGGATTCATCCTAAAGTCGCTCAGGTATGTTTTAATCTAATCATTCAATCTAAAAAAAGAAAATCAAATGTTAAATAAATTTTGTATCAACTGCCTAGTTCATCCCTCAATCTCCATATGCTGTCGCCTTCCTAACCACCACCGTACTCGAAGCAACCATCGATATAGTTTTGGAATCTATACTAATCGATCGTTTAAATCTTATTCATCCTTCGGATCCGTATCATTCAATCACCCCTTTAGCCGTATACCTTGGCATCTTCATCCTTGCTCATCTCTTTCAACTCTACGTCGCTTCTGATGCTCTTCGTCATAAAAATACCATTCAACTCATCGGTCTCTGTTCTTTTAACTTTTGCTTCTTAGTCTATGCTATCCTTCAAGTCGGTCTAGCTTCACTTGAATTTTATATATAAATTAATTATTTTTTTTAAAAAAAAAAAAAAAAAAATTAAACATGCTCATGTTGTTTATTCTCTCTCACTTTTTTTTCTAGGTCCCTGAAATCCGTGAATTAACTTCTCATGGTAAAGATGGAGAAACTAATCCTTCCGTCACTTCAATTAATCAAATCATTCTTATTATCATCCCTTTCTGTATTGGAATCTCTCAACTCGCCTTCATGTTTCTTACCTGGCATCTATTTAAAGAATTCGGTTGGCAGATTTATAGAAAAATTGGTGCTGATCGTAAAATTAAACGGTTTTATTTGATTTATCAAAGTTGAGTTTTTTCTTTTCTTTCTGTTTTTATTAAACTTGAGAATTTATTATTAGAAAACTAATGTTTTTTTTTTTTATTATTATTATTAAAATTAGTATTCATGTGTTTATTAAAATTTGATTATTTTTTCTTAATTGGATTTTCAATTCAATTAGTTTTATTAGTACCAACGGTTGGAGCAGTAGAAAAAACTTTAACAATTGTTGCTCTACCTGTCACTTTCTTGCTTTTAATCGTGGGTTATTATGGCGTTAGAAGAGAAAATAAACCTCTCGTTTCAGCTTTCATGGTCGGCCTTCTTTCTGGATCGTCTTATTTTATCTATAAAGTTCAGTCGGCTCTATTTTTTTTCTCTCGCTTTCTTTGTTTCTTTGGTAGAAGTATTGTCAGCTCATTCTTTTTTAATTGCTTTGAACTTGTTATTCACTAGTTACTCAGGATTTGGAAAGGTCGACATCGTGATTACAAGGACGTTTTTAAATCGCTTACATTATTTTGTTAGTTCAAATTCCTTTTTTATATCTTTGCTTTCTATTCTAATTTTCTTCTCTAGGGTCTGATCATCTCACTTTGAACTATATCATGATGAATATTCTTCTTTTTTCAAAAACAAAAAAAGCTATATCTTGTTTATTCATGACACTGGTGACGTTTACGACGTCAATAATTTGTTTGAAGAATTTCGGACAAGGATTGAAAGTGCATGTAAACAAGCAAGGAGGGAAGAACAAGTCAATTGGTGGTGGAATACGAATAGGCACCGGAAGGAAATGGATTGGAACGTCGAATTTAGAGCAGAGAGCGGAAGGAGTGGATGTAGGTGGTCAACCAAGAAGGACTTATGTGGATACATCAAATCGATTAACTGTTGGAGGTGGTACTAAACTATGTATTCCAAAGAACGATGAAAGATTACACGCTGGATCCACTCATTCTGAAAGTCAAACATTGGATATATTCAAAACTAATGAAATTGATTCATTTGATGATCCACTCAGAGCTTGTGATTTCTCTCCTCATCTTGGTAATAGAGATCCACCACCTAGATTTATTATTGAAGATGAAAATTTAGATTATCTTAATTCTGCTAGTACTAATAATCATCATCATAATATTTCATTTTTACACGATCCTATCGTCTCGGATGGTCACAATCATAACCATCTTAGATTGAATTCAAACGCTGATTCTCATAAACGAATGTCTATCGATTAAGCCTCCCCTTCCCCCCCCCCCCCCATACACACTTGTTCTCATATCTTAATTCGCAATTGGCACACCCTTTGTCTCTTTCATCACTAGTAACAACAAACCAAAAACATTTTGTTTTTTTTAAAAAAATCATATCTACATCAACATCATAGTTTTTTTTCTTTTTTTTTTTTTGCACAACATTCATACTTCTTTTTTTGTGTTCAATCCCACTTTCTTTTGTTTTTTGTGCTTTTTTGTTCGTTTGAATTTTTTTTTTGATACGTTACACACACGCATGCATACCAATACATTATACTTTCATTTTTCCCCCTCCTTTCTTTTTTTAACATGACTCTTTTTTTTGTTTGTTTGTTTGATACTTAAAAGCATTTTTTTTTCTTTCTTTTTAACAAAAAAAAAAAACATTTTACATTCCTTTTTTTTTTTTTTTTTTTTGTTTTTTTCTTTTTTTTTTTTTTTTTTTTCCTTTTTTTTTTTTTTTGATTTTTTTTTTTTTTTATCATTATTATTATTTTTATTCTTCTCTTGTGTTCATATCAGTGTGAAATTTTTTTTTTTTTCTTCGTTTTTTTTTTTTTTTGTTCAATATATATATATTATATATATATATTTCAAATATTCAAATATTAAAAAAAAAAAAAAGGTATATATATTTATATATATAACAAATTTTTTTTTTTTAAAATTTATTTATTGATAAATAATTAGAACTTGATGTGATTTTTCTTCTTTAATCAATAAATTGAATAAATATGTAACTAATTAATTTTCATAGACATGTTTTTTTTCTCTTTTTTTCTTGTTGGTTTATTTCTTGGTTTTTTTCTCTTTTCTATTTTTCTGTTGTTTTTTGAGTAATTTAACCTTAGTAAATGTTTTTTTCTTTCTTTTTGTTTTGGGAAAAGAAATAACTCTCATGTACATACACATAGAGTTAATGGACATTAGAGCATCTCCAGCGGTGGGAGGTAAACTGGAGTGCTAAAAGACCCTTTTACCACCCGCGTAAAACCCTTTACCTCCGCGCTGTTCTTCATAGGGTTTTGGAGAGCCCCATGAGGTTAAATTCCAAGGGACATGGGAATCTGCCAATTTTTCGGGGGCCTTCTCTCCCAAAACCCTTTTTTTTGTTTTTTATTTTTGAAAAACTATTTTTTTTCTTCTTCTTCTTCTTTTTTTTTTTTTTTTTTTTTTTTTTTTTTTAATTTGGCTAAATTTATAGTTTGGGGGTTGCTATCAACCCCCATCAATTTTTTTTTTTTTTTTTCACGGGACAGGGCCCCTTCTTAAAATTTTGGGGCCCTGTACAAATCATTTTTTTTTTCTTTTTCTTTTTTTGATTAATTTTTTGGGGGGCTAAAAACCCTTTCAAAAATTTTGAGGAATTTCCTTTGGGGTTTTTAGACCCCAAATAACCTTTCCCTTTTTTTGTTCTTTCAAAAAAACACGGTTTTAAAACCGTGTGTGTTTGCATAAAACCGCGTGCACTAACCAAAAATGTATGATGTATGAACACTGGCTGAAGGTAAACAAAAAATGCTCTGCACGCCGCCCCGCCCCCCCCCCCCCCCCCCCTAAAAAAAATCAAAGTGGATGTTCTTGGTTTTGATTTTAGAAATGAATTGAGCTGGCTAAACCCAAAAATTAAGCTAGTGCAGCAGTTAGAGAGTTCATCTTTGCTGCATTTGGCCAATGCGTCTGCCTGGGTTCAAGCCTTGAGATGGGGGGATAAAATTTTTACTTTACCATATGGCTTTTCATCATCACCTGTACTCATTCTGAAAAAGACTGTGCCTCCAATTGTTGTGGTTGTTTATCCTCCAGCAGCTTCTACCACTTTTTTCACTGTTACAAAAAAAGAAGCATCTGTGGGCTGAGTATTTTTTTTGGCTTGGTACGTACAACTTGACTTCTTTCCATTATCTGACCCATTAACCAGAGCTTATATAATGATACAAGTTTTTTTTTTTCATCAAGAAAATGTTTGAAAAAACAATTCTGGAAAAATGTCCAAACTCAACAAAAACCCAGGTGTGCAAGAATTGTTCTATCACCAAAAGTGCCGGAGGAACATCCCAGGACAAAATCTTCCATTGCCACCGCGGGGCACCACCAGTTGTTATGCCTAAAGGAAGATCACAAAATGTTGAATCACATTGGGAATCAAGTTTGTTTTGGTATTGACCTCCCCTAACCTTCGTCAATAGTTGCTGATCTTTATGCTGGAATTATTGATGAACAGGATCCTGCAGGATGTTCACCTCTAGTATTTCAAATACCTGTAAAATTGATACTTTTTTTACTAAGCAGTCCTTGAATCCACCAAAAAACTCTCAGAAGCGACCATTGAACATTACCAGTACCCTTCCAATAGAATCACCTCAGAAAAAGAATAAAACACAAAACCTTAGATGCTCAGGCTTGACTGATTCTACTTGGCCAAGACTGCGGAGTCAGTACACAATCCTTCAATGCATCTCTAGATCACCAAGCTTGTACCACAGTGCACCTCCTTGGCATGTAGTATGCCAAGAATTATTTGGAACATCAAAAGAGTCCTTGCTAGACAAAAAAGGAACTCAAAAACTAGTTCAAACTCTTGAATCAAGATCAACATGGTTCATTAAACAACACAATGTCACAGCTGGAATATTCTCTTCTCAATGTGAAAACACAGTTCAGGTCCCTCCAGGAACCTCATTCGGAGTGTGCAACCAATGTCTCATACTCACAAAAGATAACTCACTGAAAAAAGCTCTCAACACTAAATATGCCACTGATGATACTGTGAAGTACATCCCATCTAGTCTAATGAAACAAGATCTGTTCCACTCAAAAATGACCCTCTATCACAAGATGAGGCATCTCAACAAATCACGTGAAAAACAATCACGTGGTGGTGACTATGAATTCTGGACAACACTGACAGTGCATGCCAAACGAGGTTTATTCCAAAACATGGAAGTTTTCAAAGGACTTGTTAAAGAGGTTGCAGTTAGAACTGAGTGTGAGGTCTCAGGAAAAGGGCTGACCGGAATGCAATTTTACTCTTATTTTGATAATTTCTTGACAACAATGGCTGCAATGAGCCCAGTATCTGCCAAATTTCTTTGTGATAACTTTGCTGGTTGCTCTCTACGGAGCATATGACTTGGAAGAAATGGTGGCCAACTCGATGATGGAATTTTACTGAGAAACTTCAATAAGGTGGCTGGTTACTTAAACAATCTAGGCTATAGTGGACTGATCAACCTCGCCTCTGATTAGACTGTCTGTCTGAAATCCTTATACAAGCTCACAACTATTGAGTTTCATGAGGAAAAGAGTCAAGGCAGATAACTGCGGGGGCCACAGTTGATGATATTCAAGGTTTGAAGTTAGAAAACCTAATGGACGACTATTTAAACTCATTTAGTTGTAATAGCTCATTTCCTTATTGTTTTCTATTTTTCTTATTTTTTTATTAAAATATATATCTAAAAATTAAAACCTTTGCGTCAATTTTTTGTTTCCGCACATTCAGGTTTGTACACCTTTCTCACCTCATCTCAAGTTTTCTTTTTCTTCAAATACTTCCGTTTAGATCACTTCATCAGTTCTTACCTATTGTTCTCATTCATTAAATCATCCATTACTATAAAACTTAGGTGTGCTCAATCAGTTGTTCGCTCAGATACTATTAGCAGGTGCTAACTATCAACGGTCTTATAAAAGGTGTGCTCAATCAGTTGTTTTCTCAGATAGTATTAGCAGGTGCTAACTATCAACGGTCTTATAAAAGACGTTTTGTTTGCACTGCACTATAACAACAACCAGCTAGTCTATGCACAAGGAGGTGATGTTCCATTCAGTATCCTGGAAGAGCTTGAGAAACTTGTTAAGCAAATGACTGAGCAAGATAAACCTTTCAGCAAGGTATCATTTTTTTTTCTACTTTCATCTGTGCAGGCTCACCACATTAATGATGCATCTCAATAAATCCTAGGTCCGTCTCTATACCATACAAGTCCAATTACCAAAGGTTCCATCGTTTGTGGTTGCTTTGATTGCTAGTTATGACAAAGAGACAGCTGATGAAATTGCAGCAAGCCATATGACTGTCCTTGATTATTGCTTTGAAGCCAGGATGCAAGTCCTCTCTATTGGTAGTGATGGTGCAGCTACTGAGATCTCAGCACTTTGAACAGTTTCCACTTTGGTCCAACAATTCTGCTTCTTTAAACCTGATGTCGGTGTTTTGATTAAAGTACCACTGATTGGGCAACCACCAAGACCAATTGTTTCAGTCCAAGACCCCAAGCATGCACAAAAAACTGCTGCCAATCAGATCCTCTCAGGTGCCCAATGCCTATTGTTTTGAAAATTCTACTTGAACATCTCCCACCTAGTTGCATTACTCACCAAAATCTCATCACCTTTGTATTCTAAAGATGTGCTGAATTGTGACAAGCAAGATGACAGACAAGCATACCAAACAATGAATGATCTGGGAGACTCTCAATGCATCATTGAAATCATCTCAAAATACAGGACTAACTTTATACTTGTACCTTCTTGGGGAGCTCACTGATTCCTGGCTCTGCCCATCAATGAATCACCTTGATTGCATTCGATCAGCTTGGATTACGATTTTTTTTCTACGTTTATGGCACCCCTCAATTATTAATCAATCCAGCTCTCTCATGAACATTGATCAAAACATTATATCGCGCCAAAGTTATGAAATATTTCAATTTCTAGGAAAATCACTAATTGGTTTAATCATATCACATCACAAATACTATTCATCAACTCCACTCCTGCCCTGGAAACACAGAACAGAAGCATGTGGACACATATTTGGCTGCATGCGGGTAATCATGCTTAATTTCAGAGTATTGGATGCTTGCCAGATGTTACCAAAGGTCTTTGCAGTGGTGAAGAATATCATTACTGGTAAAATGAAAATTCCACAATCTGACCATCATCAATCGGGTGTGCCCATCTTTTGATTTTATTTTATTTCTATCTCAAACTAACTTTGTAGACCATTCACAGGATACAAATACAAATTTTTTAATGAGAAAAAAGCAGATAACTATCAAAATTTAGCCCAATTCCCAACCAACCTGTAAATTACACACAAACTGGCTATTGCCAAGTCAGTTGCCCAAAAGCTTGCTAATTTTTCTGGAATCAGTCCTATTCCATTCATCTCTCAGCCGTTATTAGAGGAATTTACACCCGATCCAGGAAACGTAGAAGCTCAGGCTGATGCAAGTGAAGGTAAGTAATCATTGTTATTTACAATACAGAAAAATGACCAGGCTTTATTTGAATTAATCAAACACTTTATACAGGAGTTTCTACCAGTGATTCTACAACACAACATTTGACTTCACATGTGCTTGTGTCCCAGACGAGACCCCCGTTGCAGATGTAATGCATGAATCTGCATGTGCTATCAGGAATACACAGGATCTAGATCATATGTTAGATGAAATCAATGTGGAAGATGAGCACCAAGAGGTATCTTGTCAGGCTTGCATGGCAATCACTAAACTACTCAACCCAATCACAATGAGCTCAGAATTGGATGCTGATTTTGCACAGGAAAATCAAGAGCTCACCAGCAACAATTTCCTTCTCAAGCAATGTGATACGAAAGTTGAACTCATTCTTATAGGTCCAGATGGGAATGAAACTCTGAACTCATTCTTATAGGTCCAGATGGGAATGAAACTCTGAATTCAGAATTGATGATCTAGATGGGAATGAAACTCTGAATTCAGAATTGATGATCTCGCTCCACAGGGATCATGATTCTGAAAATCATCAAAAACATTCTGGAAATGAGAAACAAAAAAAATGCAATTTTTTATTATCACATCAAGTCGATCCTTCTGAATTGGAACCAGAATCAGATAAGCTTCTCAATCCCAGTGAGTGTAGCAAGCTTGTTGCACTCATTGTCAAAGAAAATACTACCCAGCAAACTTCCATATCACGAATGCACCAATGGAATATCCAGGTGAAGTTCAATTTCAATGAAGTGCGTAACACTTCAACAAATGTCAATATCAATGCCCAGCTTCTTGTACAAGGTGGAAATATTTCGGAATCAAATCAGCTATGCTTTGGGAAGTATGCAATAATCATAAAAGATCAGGTATGTTTTAGTATTACTCCCTTCAAACTTATTTTCAATGATACTTTTCAATCTAACCTGCCATTTTTTGATCCCAGAAACTCTAAATTGGGAAAATATTAGCAATTTTTGAGGCTGTTTCTGGAAAGCATTGCTGGGTGGCCAGTGCAACTAACCAAGCAAAGCTTTCATATTTTTCTGTCCAGATCTTTATCTATCAACCACACATCCCCATAGCCATTTGTTTTTATGCCACCTCACCAAACTCAAGAATATTTGCACATCCGGAAATTGTCCATCTTCACCACTTATTTCCGGTTACAGAAGGACTAAATATTTTAGATGTTGGAGGGAATTGCATATCGCTTCCCCAGCGTTTTCAAAATCTCCTTCTCACAATGCCTCACCCGCAGCTCTTAGACCACTGGGAAAACAAATATACATGGTTGAAATCCAATTAAAAAAACTAGCTGTCTGTTGAGAACAATGGAACAGGAAGATAAATATATATATATAAACATAAATACAAATAAAAAATAAAAAAATATAATAAAAACAAAATATAATACAAAAAAAAACATAATAAAAAAAATATATAAAACAAAATATAATAAAAAAAATATTGGCACCTAGAGCAGCAATGAAGAGCAGGCTGGATGCACTGAACTAAATAATTGATTAATCACAGATCTTTGGAAGTCAATCTTGTCTGATCAAACATCACCTTGGTAAAGCCAAAAGTACCCCCTCATCTACATCTTTCTCATCATTGTGCTCTTTTCCTACCATCTCAACTGAATTAGATCTGCCAATCTAATGTTAGCAGAGGGCCTTTTCAGAGGGCCTTTTTCTATTTTTTCCAGCTGAAACAAGCGCAAAAAGCGCTCTTTCCACTTGCTCCAGCTGAAACAAGCGGGAAAAGGCTCTTTCCGTGCTCTTTCCGCTTGTTCCAGCTGCTGAAAGCGGTAAAAAACAGGATGAGAGGGCGCTTTGGGCCTCCAGGGAGAAAAAATATGTTATGCGCAAAAAATGTATGAAATTTTTGGGCAACCCTAGAGCCTACGCACGGAACTGGTATGAATGACCTGCCCAAATGTATGAATTTGGGCAAAATTTGAGAATTTTTATTACCCACATTTATAGGGGCTGACCAGGGTCCTATACTACATAATCAATTATGGCCTTTCATTCACTCTCTAATATATAAAGTGCAGAATATGCACTATTGTTTCTTTTTCTTTATGAAATGATATATTTATTTCCTCGCTATGCTCTTTTAGGTTATGAGCCATCTCACATTTAAGTTAGAGAATAGAATAGTTACTATAGCTATAATATTAATCAAATCTGTCATAGATACCATCTTGATTAAATAAGAAAAGTTTTAGCGTGAAAGGATAATACTAAATTGAGGCCCATCACTAGTGCTGTATTATCTAAATAGTTACAGAGGAGTGAATAGAAGTTCAGATTAAATAGGAGAACAGTATATCCGTGGGTGTTATTAAATCAAAGTTTATATATAAAGGACTGTGTTAAGTAGTTAGAGTTTACCATCAGAGCTCAAATCTACTAGTTTTTTTTACATTGTTAATAATTTTTACATCGTTCTACTTTTTGAGTATAATCTCTGCAAACCTTACCTTTCTAAACTCTCATTACAAATGCCTTTCTTCCGTATACCAACCTTTTATCTTGTTTAAATATGTCTCCTGCCGTCCAAAGATCACCACCCAAAACCACCCACCGTCTTGCCAAACGAAGTCAGTCAGCCATTCAAGCAAATTTCCTTGTATCATCCTCAAATCTAATTGCAACAAATCGAAGGTGAATTCATAATTTTTTTACATCTCCAAGCTTTAATTCATCAAGAAAATGAAGAACAAGAACAAAATCAAGCTGTTCAGGGAGGCTCAAATCCAGGAAAATTGGCGAAACTTGCACGCAACTTTGAAGAAGGCTTCCAATTGCTATACCATGACTACTTCTCAGCCACCCCGGTGTATACGGACTACATGTTCCGTTGGCAATTTCAAATGGGCCGCTCACTATTTATGAGGATTGTCTCTGATGTCACCAATTACGACATCTATTTCAGGAAGAAACCCGACACATTGGGAAGAATGGGTTTGGATCCCCTTCAGAAGATCACCTCTGCTATCCAAATGCTGGAATATGGAGGTTCTGCCAATGCTAACAACAAATATATCAGGATATCCTCGATAGGAAGTCTAAACCGGTTCTGAAAAGCAGTTCTGGCCATTTATTCTCCGGTTTACCTACAATATCCAAACAAGTTAGATGTGCAGCGGTTATTAAAAGTGGGTGAGGAGAATGATTTTCCTGGGATGCTGGGATCTCTTGACTGCATGCATTGGCAGTGGAAAAATTGTCCTACTGCTTGGGCAGGACATTATCAAGGGAATTATAATGTATGTTTTCTTCCTTATCGTTATCTTTAATTATTTTAATTTTCAACTTAATGTTTTTTCATTAGACCCCCACAATTATACTTGAAGCTGTTGCTTCATACAATCTGTGGATCTGGCACTCCTTCTTGGGATTTCCAGGCTCCCACAACGACCTCAACATCCTCAATCGGTCACCTCTTTTCCTGGACATCCTCAACGGTGTGGCTCCTCCATGTGAATATGAAATCAATGGGCATCAGTACCAACAAGGGTTACCCGGATTGTTCTAGGTTGGTTAAAACAATTTCACAACCTCAGGGGCACGCAAGGCAGGTAGGTGGCAATATTTATTGTTTCTTTTCTACGCCATTGTTTTTTTTATTTTTTTATTCCTCTCTCCTAATTAATTTTGGTTTTATTATTTTTTGTTCATCTCCTCTCATTCAGAATTTTGCAAAAATGCAGGAGGCTACTCAAAAAGATGTGGAGAGAGCCTTTGGGGTGCTTCAAGCATGATTCACCATTGTCAAACAACCAGCCAGAGAATGGGTACAGCAATATCTCAGCAAAATAATGAAGACCTGCATTCTCCTCCACAACATGATTGTGGAGGGTGAACAAGGTATATTCAAATCAGATTTTATTTATAACAGAGGAACCAGTGCACCTGGTGCCATCATGGAACTGTGGCGCAATCCCAATGATTTGGGTGATTTCATAGCCACCTACCAACATATTCAAGACTCCAATGCTCACCACCAATTGCACAAAGACTTGATAAAGCACCTCTGGTCACTGAAAGGTCAATCAGAACCTCTCAATGATGAAAATCAAAATTAAGGCTCAATTTCTTTTGTATCTTTTGTTTATTCTTTTTTTATCTTTTTTATCTCTTTTTTATTTTTTTATTAAGAAATTTATCCGTTGATTTCCTTTTTAACTTCCTTTTTCATTTTTTATTTTCAATTGACTTCCTCTCACATTTTTTAGTTTCAACTTTCTTTTTTTAAATATCTCTATGTGTTCCTCTTTTTTTAATCTCTCAAAGTCTATCTTATAATCTTTGTATGGATGTCTGTCCTTTTTTTTTTATCCTGTCACCATGCAATGTTGAATATATTTTATATATTTTATTACCTACCCATATGGGCAAAATAAAGCAAAACAACAATACAAACAACAAAATTGTGACAACACAAACTGGTAAAAAAACCAAATCATGATCCTTTTTTTCTTTTGAATCACACAATTAATGTTTGATTTGAATCTCTCAATCTCAATCTCATCTTAATACAATGATTTTTTTGTTTTGGCTTTCTCCTTTCAAATTAAAAGAAAGATTTGATCAATTTTATTACCCACAAATGAAAAATAAAGCAAAGGAAACTATTGTGAAGACAAAAAGGAGAAATAAGGCAAAAGAAACCAATCACAATCATCACATATTCTTGTATTTTTTAAGAATTAATTTTCTTTGTATGGAATAGTACTTTTTTACATCTTCATCAGCACCTGTTAAGTCTTTACTCATTATAGATTCCTTGGCCAATATATTCAAAGCTTGTGATTGTTTTTCAATTGCAATACTTTGAGCTTGCAGAGCTTTGCTTTGATCTAGGAATATCTCATTTTGTTGCTTTGCTTGATTAATCAATTCTGTTTGTGCTGTGGCCAAGTTGTCTTTCCATGAGTCTGTCTGATCTTCTTGCTTTATTTATTGTTGATTTGTCTTTTTTTTTCTTTTCCCATTTGTTGACTTGGTTGACCAGGTGTTGAGGGGCTGACTTCACTAGTAACTTCAAGCATATCAGATGCAAGGCTGGAATTATTTTCCACAAGACTGATATCACTTTTGTTTTTCTTTTCTATTCCTTGGTTCTTCTTTTCCATTTCTTGATTTTTTTTTCAAGGTCTTGATAATACGTGTTCCATTTGGTGGCTCGGGAAAGAATTGTATAAGCTTGGAGGTGAATAAAATTCTTCTTATAAATCTCCGAATAGAGCTTCAGGGCCATGTCTAACTTGTCCTCCATTGATCTTCCACTTGGATCAGAAAGCTCAATTTTCTGGATGAATCTGGAGAACTTTTTGACCAAATGCTGTATCATACCCCAGCAAGACTTTAAGCTACTTGCAGCTCGGACTGGTAAAGGTATCACTGCAAGAAAGTGTTTGGTGATACGAGTCCAGAAAGCATTTGTGTTTTGGTTGGTTCCATTGAGAGGGTCCTTGGAGATTTCAAGCCACAAGATGCACAGTTGCACATTATCTTTGTCCTGGTATTTTCTAGCGCGGTTGAGTTTTGTGTTGGTTTGGATCTTGATATCCTTGATATCCGCAGAAATTGGAGTAGAATTTTTGGTCTTCAAATTGGTTGATGCTTGTTTTTATTTGTGAGTTTGATTGAGATTCATTTTGATATTGCTAGTATCTTTGGTTGGTGTGGTTTCATTTTTTTTATTTTCATTGGTTTGGATAGGATCATCTTAAAAAAAAAAAAAAAGCAAAAAAATAGATGAGCAAAAAATCAAGTGACAGAGAAACATTGATTGATGGAATAGAAATGAATCAATACCTGGTAGGTGAATTTCAGAAGAGAAAAGGAGGGGATCAACAACCAATGTGGAGAGGTGCTCTTTGTTGACATCTTGATATTTTTTGGGGGTGTGTTGTATTGTTGATGAGGATGGTTTCACAGAAAAAAATAAAAAAACAGCTTTCACCGGTCCTAGAGGGTGTGTAGATCTACATACCCTCTAGGACCAAAGGACTGTTTTTCCAGGAATAAAGCGCCCCAAGGCACCTCTGTGTAAGTCTATCAGCATCTGAGATTATTGAGATAGTCCAGAGAAGCTGCAATATAATTTATTCTGTTTTTTTATTTTATTTTTTATTATTATTATCATCATGATACCAGTAAAAAAGGGGGAATTAGAAATTGCGCCCTAGTATAGAAGTTAAATCTCAGCCTTAACAAAATAT
>KN361476.1:0-12435 GCA_000785685.1 Uromyces viciae-fabae
TTAGTTTTCTTATTCTTGTTTTGTGCTTAAACACTTTTTATTATGTCTAGGGGGTTAAGATTTTTCTTTATATTTGTCTCCTTCTGATTGAAATAAAAACATTGAGTTTGAGTATTTTTAATCTTGAATAACTTCGGTCCTAAAGTTTTTCCAGCTCCTCTTTCACTCTTCCTTTCCAATTTTTATCACAATCTTATTTTTACAATTATTCTGAGGCCATGTACCTGGAAAAAATGGCAAACCATGCAAAAAAGAACTCAGGCGTGATAAAACTAAAAGTGCACAAGATAGATGATCCGAGCAAAAAAGAAAAGAATCAACAAATGATTACTAGTCTCTTCAAGCGCAGACATGTTGACTCGCACTCAAGAGTAAGTTTTTTTTCAAGTTTTTATCAAAAAAAATCATCAATTTAATATATTTAAACTTACATTGTCATATTTTATCTAGGTTGAACTTACACCTAACAGCTTCAAAAGGATGTTAGCAAACTTGGTTGCCTCAGCTGATTTACCGTTTATATTTGTGGAAAATGAAGCGTTTGTTCATCTTCTGGAATCTTTAAATCCACGAGTTTCAAACATGATTATCAAAAGAAAACCGGTGGCATCGGAGGTCTATTGTCTATACATTGCTTACAATCAACAACTTAAACGATTACTGAAACAATCTAAATATTTATATTTGTGGAAAATGAAGTGTTTGTTCATCTTCTGGAATCTTTAAATCCACAAGTTTCAAACATGATGATCAAAAGAAAACCTGTGGCATTGGAGGTCTCTCGTCTATACATTGCTTACAATCAACAACTTAAACAATTACTGAAACAATCTAAATACATTGCCTACACTCTGGATGCATGGACTTCTCCCAATAAAATAGCATTCATGGCAATTACTGCCCATACAATCAATGCCAAATGGGATATTGTCGATGTTCTGGTTGGGATTCCAGCAATTTATGATACGATATCGTCTTATTTCTTCTATCAAACTACAAAAAATTAATATTTTTTTCCAAATATATCTGTCAGGTGAACACAAAGGCAAAAATTTTGCAATCGTTCTTTGTGATGTGCTCAAAAAACTTGAAATATCCCATTCTGTAGTCAGTATAACAGCCAATAATGCCTCAAATAATGGCACACTTGCTAGGAAAGCTGAAGAAATATTGGATGGTCGATTCCAAGCATAACAGCCAATAATGCCTCAAATAATGGCACACTTGCTAGGAAAGCTGAAGAAATATTGGATGGTCGATTCCAAGCATCCCATCACCAGTTCGGATGCATGTCGCATGTGATAAACCTTGCAGCACGTGATGGTATTGCCGCTTTTGGATTGGTTGATAATCCTACCGAATGTGAAATTTCACTTGACCCTAATAGTATTGACCCCATCCTCAATCCCTCTGATCGCTTCAGTACAGTTAACCTCAAAACAATTATCAATTGTGTCCATGGGCTTTCAACTTATGTTTGAGGCTCCCCACAACACCGAGAAGCATTTCAATCTGCAATTAAAATGGTTTCAGCTGCACCTATGAGTTCAGGAAAGGAAGAAAACCCTCAAATTATCCCTCCTCCATCAACAAAGTCATTGATCTTGGATGTCACAACACGCTGGAATTCAACTTTCTTGATGCTTGAAAGGGCAATTGAACTCAAGGATGCATGTAATATGTACTGCTCTAGATCTGAAACTTCAAAGTACAGTCTAAACGACACGGAGTGGCAATCCGCTGAAGAAATGATGATTTTTTTGAAACCGCTCCACAAAGTCACTGAAATCCTGTGTCAATCTACGTATCCAACTCTTAACTTTGCTATTCCTATATACATCTCACTTCTTAAGAACATTTGCAAGGCTGAAATCAATTTTGAATCTTCTCAACTCATGCTTCCAGCTAAACAAATGATCGAAAAACTCAAAAAATATTTGATTAGTGTGTTAGAGAGGCCAGCACCACTTTGTTTGATGATACTTGATCCTCGCATCAAGTTAAACTATCTGGAAAAAAATTATTCGTTTCTTTTAGAGAAAATTGGACTTGATCTCTCTCCTACTGCGTGTCTTTCTGAATTTAAACTTCAGGCCAAAGTGTTTGATCAGTCTGAAGTACCTGCATCTAGGCCTGGCCCTCAGCATAAGAAACCAGTTAAAACTCAATCAATGTTTGAAGATGATATCTATGGTCAGCGTCATGACGAGTTGGATTTGGAAGCTGAAATCCATCGATACCTTGGTGAAACAAATGAGGCTCCAAGCATGAACATCCTCAAATATTGGCAATCTCGTGAGCATATCTACCCTTCATTGGCCCAGATGGCGAAATGTCACCTAGCAATTCCAGCCACTAGTGCTCCATCAGAGAGAATCTTCTCTCTAGCTAAATCGGTCATTGGAACTCAACGTTATAGTTTGGATGCTAACTCAATTGAGCAATTGCTCTGCTTAAAAGAATGGTCTCGCAAGTCACACTATTTTGAGGAGGAAATTGAGGACGACACCAAAACAAACTAAGGTTTTTCTCCTCAATTCATTTTTATTGAAATTTTCATATGGGCCATACATGCAAAAAAAAAAAAAAACTTTGTTCCTTTTTCTTCAATTCTCTTTTCCCATACATCAAAAAAAAATCTTTTTTCCCATACATACAAAAAAAAAAAACTTATTTCCCATACATGCAAAAAAAAACTTTGTTCCCATACGTACAAAAAAAAAAAAAATTCCCTCTTTGTAATGAAACAACAACTTTGAAAAAATACTAAGATACCCGAGATACCCGCTGAGTCTCGGCGAGCCGCCCAAGATTTACCCGGAGGATAACCCGGCGTAATTTTTTGAAAAACCTGCAGCCCGGTAACCGTTCCCGCGGGCACGGTTACCGGGTATAACTGAGCACCGGCCCTTTGGGTGCCAGCCCTAATCTTACCGCTACCCTGATACAATCTGGTGTGTGATATGGACGTGAAAACCTTTCCGCAGCCACATCGTCCGGATTCTTCCGTGATAAATGCTAGACCCAAGTCTCACATCCACTTCATTACAACCTTCCCTTGGACCTACACAGCATCTGGAGTTTTGTGGTGAAAAAATATTGTATAGTTAGAAAAAGTATGTTGAAAATCTTAACCTGAGAAGAAATTTGTTAAAAAAGTGGGAAAAGTTTGTAAACATCTCGGCGGCTCCAACCTTCGGAGCAATTTGTCAAGCTTAAATCTGACATCTTTCATTAACTTTTGTGGAACTATTGAAAAATTGAATTGTCTCACCTTTCACACCAGCCTTTCAAAGAAGGTTTTCTGCACAGTTTTATTGTGACCTTTGCACACTTGTTCAATTGACTAAGATTTAGGAGTGAGCTTTCATAGTTCTGGAAAGTTAATGAATGGGGCAAATTTGATGAATTTTCACCAACTTTTGGTAAGCTTTGTGAACATTTTCAAAAACCCCTTCATTTGGTAAATTTCCAGAACTTTGCAAACTTGGTCAATTTAACAATGTAAGCTCAGTACAAATCATTGGTCAATTGAAAAAGGGTGGGAATGCTCCAACAAAACAACCTAAGCAACATGTGCATGAATAATTTTTTGATAGATAAGGGCCAGAAAAAAGAAACCTAGGATTTTTCCAGTTGAAATTCTCTGATTCACCAGATGAAAAAAAACAGTCAAAGACACCCCTGGCATGCTGAATAGTGGACCAAAACTCATTTTTCTAGGGGCCCAAGCTACACAGTTTTTTGGTGGAGGGATGGTGAATAATCAATAGTGAAAAAATAGGCTTCACCTATTTTTTTGAATCAATGGCATTGGCAGGATTCCATGTTCAATAATTAACCACCTATTTTACCACAGGGAATCTGTGTATTTTGATGAAAAGAACTCATAGCTGTTGGATTAAGCTCAGAATCCACCAAATATCAGGCATACACATTGAATCAATGACACCATTCCAATAATGACGTTGGTGCAAGTTGTATTCAAGGTCTGATTTTCCTTTCTCCAAAATCTCCTCCCCAAGAGTCCACCATTATTATTCTTTTACTTCTCACTTAACTTATACACTTAGAGTTATTTTTAAGTTTTCAATTTATAAATATATTCAAATTCTGGGGAAAAGTCTTTCAACTATCTTACCAACATTTAGGATCATTCCCATTCATTGTTTTTCCAACCAAAATCTCATCCCCAAGAGTCCACCATTATTATTCTTTTACTTCTCACTTAACTTAAACACTTATAGTTATTTTTAAGTTTTCAATATATAAATATATTCAAATTCTGGGGAAGAGCTAATTCTTTCCACTATCTTATCAACATTTAGGATCATTCCCATTCATGGTTTTTCCAACAATATTTGAATCATTCAAGGCATTGTACTTGCAAAAATTTCAAGAGCCAGATGTTGGAATTTCATTGTTCAACTCCTCAATTTTTTATGCCTCTTTATTTAAAAAATCAATTTATGCTATGAATAAAAATTCCTTTCTATTTTTGATTTTTATTTTAAAAATTATTACATTATTATTTTGTAAAATAGTTTAAAATAAATCTGAGAATTATCTTACAAGTAGTCTGATCATACACCCTTAGAATAAGCTTGTAGCCATGAGCCCTGTCTTTTAAATCACTGTGTGTTTTTCTTATCTCTACGTATTATTTCTTTTATTTTATTTTTATTCTATTTAGAATTAATTTGATGGGATTAACGACCCCAGAAATTTGTGAATTACTTCCTGTTTTTTGTCTAGCTTATCTGCATGTGTTGTCAGTCTGCTCTATCATTTGCTTGTCTAGTATTCTCTTAATTCTTTTTTATTATTATTTCATTTTATTATTTAGGCCCCCTCTGGATCTTGAGTGGGGGGCTATCTAGTTGTTAGGTTTCAGAACCACATTTCTTATTTTTCTGATAAATAGTCTGAGTTTCTAAGAAATAAAAATTCTTCATTTGGCTCTTTTCATTCATTTTCCGTGAGCCTTTCCTAGAGCTCAAACTCCTTGAATCCCTCTAGTCCCATTCTCAATCTCATTAAAATTAGTTATCAAATCAAATAAAAAATTATTAAATAAATTTTAAATCAATAATAAAAAATCATGTAAATTTTAGTTCCAAATTTCAACCCCAGAAAAGTATACAAACTTTTAAAGTCTTGACAAGATCAATATCAAGTATATTTTCTTTTGGAGAGTTACTCAAGTACATTGTAACTCATTTTATAATCTCATTGTAAAAATTCATGATCAATTTTAATGTAGCTTTTACACACCTTTTAAATTGATATCTTAGTTGTTTTCTTAGTCCAGGTCTTAATTATCCCTTATTTCATTATTTTTCATCAAAATTCTATTTCATCTAATGAATCATTATTGAAATATCACAGCTTTAATTTGATAAAATTATCAATAACTGTGAACAGATATAAAATTAAAACCAATATTGATAATGGAGAGCTACAAGTAAGCCTTGTAATTTGTGAGGAGGAGGAGGCATAAATAGACCTGCAGTGATAGAGATGAGAAGAAAACTGAAAGTGGGAAAGAAAATGAAAGAAAAATAGGAACTAGTAATTATAAATAAAACTATCATGATTATGTAATCAAAACTCATATTTCCACCAGGCCTTCTGCCTGAATCCCTAAACCATTTCTCATTCTCTCAATAAGAACTTTGATTTTTTGTAATTTTTGTGCTATGGTACAGCCCCTAACTATTGTGACTAAATGTAAGGTATTATTATTTTATTGTTGTCAATGAGAAAGTATCTTCATTCCTTGAAGATAGGTGTTGGGTTCCTTATGTTTAATATCTGATTCAACCTCCCCAGAAAGTACAGAGTTCACCATTTCATCTTGTTAATTGAAGAGTTTCACATTTTAAGAAATCACATGTTGTAGGTGGCTAGCTTCAGGCACCACCTCAAAAGTAGTTGTTGACCTAATTCAATGGGAGAAAAATTAGACAACAGGACTACACATGAATGTTCTTATTGTTTGTAACCAAAAAATCAAACCCTTTGAGTTTTCCAACATGAACACCCCATGTCATAGTAAAGCCCTATTTTCCAGATAGCTACTATTTTAGAGAAAACTAGCAAACAAAAAAAATTATATTAAAAGTAGTTTTAGAAACAAAAATAATTGAAAAATAACAAAGTAACAAAAATATCATTAAGGAGTAAGAAATGTTAAAATAGTATTGCATAAATGAAATCCTTACACAAAATAAAATAGGCTCACTAACTCTATCTACCCCCAAATTTATACTCCTTAACCCTTTTCTACCCTACTGGGCAGAAAATACATCAATACCCTCTCTATGTTGTGTAAATATGTGAAAAAAACAACAGGCATCATACATGAAACAATAATGAAACATGTACAATACCTGTATTGCATATTGGGTATTATTTTATCAAAATACACATATTTTTTAATCTATAATCAGATACAACACATGTTTTCCCAAACCTGTATCTTTGTGTTCCCAATACCAAAAGTGGGATTCTATGCTACACTAAAATTCTTGATTGAAAACATGTAGTGTAGCAGTCATTTTTCTTATCTAGTGGTTTGTAGTTTTAGCTCAATTTTTACTTTAAATATGCTACCATGTAGTGTAAAAAAAAAAATTGTTTTGGGGGTTCCTGTAGCCTTACACCACAAAACAAAGGTTTCCACCTGCATGTGGGTGGCAATATTGTATCCCACTTGTATCTTTGTTATATCCCGATCCTGGTTCAAAATGTGAATTCTTAAAAGTGTGATGGATAACAGATGCAAACATGATTGGAATGTTTTCTTGGAACAATCAGATAATCAAATATCCTCACTTTTGCCTTTATTTTGATACTTCAGCTTCCAAGGTAAGCCTCTGCTTTTGGTCACAAGGAGAAAAATATAAAAAAAAAAGGGTTAGAAGCCCTTGCAGTGTTCAAAGGTTATGATAAATAATACAAATATATGCACATACCATACTGTCCTAATTTTCCTGAGGTCTTTTTATTTTTTTGGCACATGGTTTTATTTTATTTTCTAGAAAATTTATTTCTAAGGTATCTGAGCTTGATCAATGTAATTCTAATGTATCTCAATTCTTACAATTGATTATTAAGACTATTCTTCATCTTGATAAAAAAAACGATCCTTCAATATCTCATGTTTTGATTGGATTTTTCAAAAAATTTTGTTTCAAACATACAAGATTTTCATCTTTCCTTTACATCATTTTATTTTTCTTTTGGTAACGTTTGAATTTTTTGTTGATTTTTTCAAACTTGTTTTATTCTTTATATTCACTTTTGAAATAATTACAAAGCACACCCTCAGACCACTCAGATGGGTGGCAGGAGGGGGGAATTTTCTTCCTCCACCTACCAAGCTGGTTTTCTGAAGGCAGTAAGTTGCTTCCTCCAACCACAAAGCTGGGTTGTTGGAGGGAGAAATTTGCCTCCTCCAGCCATCAAGCTGGGTCATTGGTAAAAGATATTTGACTTAAATTTTCAAAAGATTATCATTTCTAGAAGCAATGAACTGAACAAAAAACAAATTAGATTTGGAATGAAAAAGTAAACATTGTAAGATTGATAAAATAAATGAAACAGAACAAACTCAAAACTGAGGGTTGGTAAATACATTGAAAGACTTATTTGAAACTAGATGGTTTTAGAATTGATTTATTTTGATTTTTTTTGAAAAATCTTGCAGCCTTTCACAACTAAAAGGGCCCTTAAGAATTTTTATTTCAGAAACCATTTCAATCATAAAGAAATTTGGAACATAGATTAGCTGAAAAAGCTCTACTGACTGAGCTAACTGAGATTGAAGGAATATTTGGCTTTTGTAGTTGAACAATAACTGAATGGACTCAGTCTTAGAAGTGGCTGAAAAAAAATATTTATATGAGCCAATGATTTTATTTCTTTAGATGAAATAACTCTTTATAATCTACAACAAATCACCACACTTGTGGTTGAAATAATAATGCATAAAATATTCAGAAACAATTCATAAAAGACAAAATAGATTCTTTATTTGAAGAATAAAACTAATTAGTTTTAACTTTATATATTTATTTAATGATAATAATTTTCCTAAAATATAGGCCAGAAATTCCTGTTTTAAATTAATATTTAATTATTTAATTATTTGCAGTGTTTTATGGTAAGGTGTAATTTTTATTAGATTTCTGATTTTGAATTTTAGAATTGATTACTTTAAGAGTGTAAAATGTTACATTCTCAGATTTCACTCAAATTTCACAATGACCTAAATAAATGTTAAACTTTCTTCACTTGTCTCACTCATCTCTTCAAATTAAAAACCAAAACTCGAACTTCAAATCAACTCAACTCAAAACTCAAATCAAGCTATTCAAATACATTATATCTTATTATTCTTTTCTTTACTTTTTATTCTTTTCTACTTTTCTTTACTTCTTTCTTTTTATCTCTTAAATAAATCTATCATTGTCAACTCATAAAACTCAAACTGTGTATCGGTGAGATCTTACTTCCTCTTTTCATTTCTAATCAAATCAACTTATCAAAATATTATTACTCAAAAGCTTCAGTGATCTCAAACATCTCAATTAAATCAAAAATCAATCTACCCAAATTAAAACAAGCCTTCAAATAAATAAACCAACAACCAGTATCGAGTTTGTATTTTCTTTATCATATTTATTTCAAAATGATTTTCTTGTTATTTCTTTCATTTTAAATTTTCTAATTGTTTTCAATTTAGTTTTGCTGCTCTTAGAAATAAATATCTTTCAAACAATCTTAAGTCTTTTAAAGAGGACCAGCAAAATGAATCATAAAAAGTGAACAACAAATATTTTGAAGAAGATAATTGAAAGTAACCAACAATTTTATTTTTTTATTCTAAGACTGAGCTTTATTTAAGAAACAAGAAGAACAACTATATTTTTGGCTTGAGACTGATAACATGAAAAATTAGTTAAGAAGAATTTTTTAATTAATTGGAAATTAATTTTGCTTCACTAGAGTTGGTTGAGAGACTGATTTCGTAAGAGCATCAGCCAAATTTTCTTCAGAACTTATTAAATTGAATTGAATCTCTTTTTCTTGAATACTTTCTTGCAAATTAGCTTCACTAGAGTTGGTTGAGAGACTGATTTTGTAAGAGCATCAGCCAAATTTTCTTCAGAACTTATTAAATTGAATTGAATCTCTTTTTCTTGAATACTTTCTTGCATCCCCTTGCATTTCAAGTTAATGTGTCTGGTTTTGGAGTGAGACCCAAACTTTTTCAGTTTATCATCAAGGCCGCTGTTGTCTATTGCATGCAGAATTGAATTGAATTGAATTTTTCTTTAAAAATTTCTTCAAACAATGCTTTGAGCCAAATTTCCTTGAGTACTGAGTCAACAAGGACATTAAATGCTGCATTCACCATGGGAAAACTGGGCTCTCCGGCTGTCCAGTGACACCAAAAGAACAAAGGGGCCCTTTGTACTTTTGGTGTCACTGGTCAGCCAGTGAGCCCGTTTTTCCCATGGTGATTTGTAACATCAAACACCACACTCCTCTGTTTATTACTGTTCCAGAAGATCACATTTCCATAGCACAGGGATACATAGCCAGTCTGAGAATGTCTAGTGTTGGGATCATCTGCCCATGAGGCATCGCTGAAAACTTCCGTTGGTTTCAATCTTTCTTTGCAGTCAATAGTGAATCTTAAATTTTGAGTGCTCTTAAGGTATTTCCAACATTTTTTTAACTCCCTCCAGTGAGTTATTCCGGGTTTGGTGGAGAACCTTGCAAGACTCAACACAGAAAAGCTAATTTCTGGCCTTTTCAATCACGCTATGTAATTCAAGAGACCAATTGCTGACCTATAGTTAATGTTGATTTTCTTGAATTGATCAAATTCTTCATTGGATGCTGTTTTGAGTTGCATCATTGGAGTGAGAGGTGTGGCTGAGTCTCCTGAATCAAGTAATCCAAGTTCTTCAAGCCCGTGGTTGATATTATTTGTTTGGCTCAAGTAAATGATATTTTCTTCTTGTTCAAACTTCATTCCCAAGATGGTGTTGGGAGGATGAGATGATGAATTTTTGAATTTTTGTAAGAATTTCTCTTCAAAATGATTACCTTCGCCTATCAGGACCAATTCTTCAACATGGAAGAAGAGCATTGAGTCTCCATTGTCGCAAAGGTACAGACAGGGATCCCTACTTGCTTCCCTGACTCCTAGAGTATTGAACCATTTCTTGAGGGTCTCATACCAGTTCTTAGGGGCTTGTTTGAGACCATACAGAAACTTTTTGAGTTGTAAGAATTTACCGGTTCTTTCGGAACCACTTGGTTTTTTTATGATAACAAGTTCATCAATTGGGGCATGTAGAAATTCCCCCTTGACATCAAACTGATGGACTGGCAGTGAGTGATAGACAGCGTAAGAAAGCAGAATTCTCAGGGTAGTAACTTTACCAGTGGGTGAAAATTGTTGGAATTGCATTCCTTCTAGCTCAAAATCTCTTAAGAGAAAAACCTTAAGTGAGTCTTTGCACTCATCAAATAATTAAAAGAAGATTATATTAAATCTTAATAATAATTTATTTATTAAATTATTGTTTTTATTTATTTATTAAATTTTATTATTGCTTTGTTGTGTGACAGGTGTACTGTCACATTCTCATAAAGAAAACCACTTGAGTGATCAACAAGCTTTAATTTCTTTAGATTCAGATCAACTATCGAATGGTCAACAACATTCGCATAGTAATTTAGATGATAACTTATCATCAAATTTGTAAGTCATATTGTCTTACAAATCAGTTTTATTTTTTCTTATAAAATAATTCCATTTTCATAATAAAAATTACTGACATTTAATTCTTTTTATGAAACAGAACTGAACCAGAAAAACAAATCAAACTAAAATTAATAAATTGTATTACTTCTCATAAGCAGTAAGTAAACGATTTATATTAATAAAATAAGTTCGTTAATAACTTGGATTAAATAAAATCAAATACTGATTTTATATTTTTTCTTTGCTTAGATAAATATCTTTTATCTAAAAAAGAAATATCATTTAAAAGAAAACTAAAAATCTAAAAATAAAAATATAATATATATTTCAGAAAGTTTTAATTATAAAATTATATTTGTCAATCAAGTCTATTTAATTAGATCAAAAGAAGCAGATTCTAATCTGCCTTCAGGTATATAAATTCATAAGTTTTTTCTCTATTTTTAATTAAATAGTTTTTCTTATGAAATTATTGTATTTTATGTTTTACTTATTTTTCGAAATTAAAATCTTCAGTTTTATCAAATCTTTCAAAAATGTCTCTTCAAAATCTAACCTGTGGATTTGATTAAATCCTGGTACACATAGCTGTGCTTTGTATTTTAGTGGGTTGCCATGACAATTGTCCTTGATTTTGAATACCCAAGTTGTTTTCAGTGGGTTAAGTGGCTTGGGACCCTTTTAATTCTCCCACACCTTCAAATATTTGATGGATTTTAGTTCTTGTTCTAATGCCTGTTTCCATTTTTGTTTTTCTGCGGAATTAAGAGCTTGATTGTAAGTTTTTGGTTCATAGTATTGATGAAAGCCTACACGTTCACGCGGAAAACCGTAGTTGAACGGAGGTAGTATTTTTGACCTATCACAAGGTGTTCGAACCTCCTCAAAAGCTTGGCTTGCTTGAACTGGAATAAGTTGATCATTTACATCTTCTTCATCATCTGAGTTGGATTCTTCTGTGAGATCTTCATGAGATTCATTTATTTGAGTCTGAGGTTCTTGAGCAAGTTGAGTTGATGAGTCAATTTCTTGCAGATTGTCATTTTCTCTTGTGAGCGGAGTCTCAATGTCATTGAATGTTGCATATTCATCATCTGATTTGAGAAACTGAACATGCTTCATTGATATAATCCCTCCAGTTGGCATGAGAATTCTGTATGACCTCAGTTTAGGAAGATAACCAATTAGTCTTCCCTCGCTACCTTTGGGACTAAATTTGTCACCTTTCTGTTGTCTTAGATTTAAGAAGACAACAGGATTTCCTATTGGATGGAGGTAGTCTGAAGGGAGATTGAGACCATGGGATATCTTCCAGGGTGACTTGAGTTCATTTTTATTTGGTATTTGATTTAGAGCTGATCATGAAGATTTTGGAACCTTGAACCAGTGTCCCTCTTGAATTTTTGCAGATGCCAAACAATCCCACACGGATTCACAGATTGTTCTGTTGGCTCTTTCAGCCTTACCGTTGTATTCAGGATGGTAAGGTTTGTTGAAATTCTAGAGTCAAATTCATGACTGAAACTTGTTCAAGATCATATTTCTCAGTATCAAGTTATTTTCCTCAAGTCTCAAGTATTTACTCATAATTTTAGTTAAATGTTAGTTACATTGCTAAGAATAAAATTAGTATTAATAAGATAGTTTCT
>JNCO01002200.1:0-19642 GCA_000785685.1 Uromyces viciae-fabae
ATGTAATAACAAATGAGAGCTCAGTAATGAGTTTGTAAAAGAAAGGTTAAGAAGGGTTAAGATTGATGTAATAAACATGTATCTATCAGGGCAATGTGCACACATTGCCATCCTTTTTGGGGTGGTGTGTTATAAAATATTTATTATATAATTGACAACTAAACATCAATTATAAAAACTAATGACTACTTAATATAATCCACAACTACCCATGGATTGAAACAGAACTAAAATTTATACCACAACTATACATGGTCTAAATCTATTTATTTAATTTTATCTTTTGATTAATTAAAAACTACACATTAATCAACCAGGAGTATTTCCATATGCAACTACACACATATGAGAAAACTTTTACTTTATTTTTAATCATTTTTATTTTATTTGATTTTTATTTATTTAATGATTTTTAATGTAAATTTAAAAACTAATAAAAAATAGAACTAAGAAAAAGAAAAAGAAGAAAGGGATGAAGCACAAACACTGAGAAATTGACACCCCTTACAAAAATATTGTATACAATAGTTTCCCGGGGGGGACTATCATGTACGATAGTCTGAGGCAGAAACTACTGTATACGATATAAATTCTATTGCATACGGGGTTTCTGCCGTTGAAACCTGCGAGATTTGGACCGTATACAATACTTTCCTCTAGAAAGTATCCTATACAATAACGGGGGGGGGGGGGCCGGGAATATTTTATACGATAGTCAAAAGTATTGTATACAATATAATATTATGTTCAGGACCCCCGAAGTTGTATACAATAATTTGGGGGGCCCAGGGTATTGTATACAATACTTATACGATAGACTATTTTAGTTTTAGCGCCCCCCCTAAAAATATTCCTTCATCTCGTATTCTCAGCTAAAATCACTTCATCTTCACACATCTATAATTCTTGCTGTCTCTTTTTCTTTTATAAGGAATTTCATATGAGGTTAGGGTTGAGTGAAAAGTAGACAGAGAAAAAGGCTCACTTGTCTGACCTGGGGCATATTTTTGTGACGTAAATATTGTGTGAAAAATGAATAGGAAACAAAAACTCACTTGTGGGACCTGAAAAATTTGATTTTGATGAGTTTTTTTGGAAGGAAAATTGGATTTTAATGAGTTTGATTAAAAAAAGAAAAAAATTCAATCAGTGAGGTGAGTGGTGAGTGAAAAAATAAAAAAAGGAGAGTGAATTCTCAAAGGGGTTAAGAAGATGTGAAATGGTTAATGGCGTATTTTGATAATGAAATCCGCCATTTTCAAGTTTTGAAATACACCTACACTGGGGTAGGTGTATTTCAAAAATCTGCCATTAAAAATGGCGGAGTATAATATTCTTACAAATGGTGTTACATCATTTGGAAAAACCTGATATTATATCAGACAAAACTGGCATTTTGTCTCCCTTAAATGAAATTAGATCTACCTAAAATGATATTAAATCTAAAAAAAGAGACATATCATCTGCTCAACCTGTTTAATATCAACAATTGTGATTTTATATCACATTTTTATGTCTGACAAAACTGTTTGGCTCATGGACATAATGTCAGATACAAAAATCTGATATAAAGTCAGTTATAATGATATTCAATAGGTTGAGTTGGTACAATATCCTCTATGATAGATATAACATCATTTTTGGTAGATTTAACAACAGCTCCAGTAGATACAATCCTGGTTTTGCCTGATATGATATCACATTTTTTTGTCTGATTTAATGTCAGATTTGGGAATCTGATATAATCATCCTTGCAGTGACAATTTGTTAACATAATCTTCTAATGAGGCTGATTCTTCAAATCTAAAGTAAACTATATTGGAGATTATACTGGCAAGAGCTAAAATGTCTGAGGGACCATCTTGTTCTTCTAGCGTTTCAAATGCTTCATAAGGGTTGTTTAAGTTAATTATAAAATCAAGATTGGTTTTATTTATATTTAAGTGTTGTGGTGCTCTAAAGTGGACTCAATAAAAAATTATTATTTCACCCTGAAGGAGCAGGAATTCTTTGGTTTTTATTTCAGAAATGGATTCTACACCCAAATTAACCCCTAGTCACACACCAAAGCCATATCAATATATACACTAGTTTAAGAGCTACTCAAGGCAGAAGACTTTAAAAGGGTACTTAGAAATATTTCACAAAAATCACAAACAACAATAATACAGCTTTATGCATCACAAAATAATATAGAAGTCAATAAACCATAACAAATATCACATAATCCATATCTACTATCACATATCCACTGCAAGTTTCATAGATAAGAGGCTATGACCTCATTTACTGTACATATTCAACTACCACAGGATACAAACACACTTACACATGTTTATAAAGCCTCTGACCTCATATTACAATCCCCACTTGTTTCAAAAGGGATTAGCCCACATGCCTGGAAGGAGATAAGGAAAGCCCACTAGTACTGATGTCATGTCTGTGCCCTGTATGAATTTCTGACACCCTGTTTTTGTTGTACCCCTGTTTTTCATCCCATTTGTCTATATAAGGAGCTCTCTCCTCAGTGTTTTTCCCCCATCTAATCTGATCATCATCTGATTTATCATAAATATTATCCCCAGTCCAATAGATAATACTTACTTACATACCAAAGAAATAAATACTTGCACTCATTGAACTCTTTAGTGTGTAGCCATTGCTCACATTCCTCCCCTTTCTTAAAGGAGCCACAAAGAACTTGACTCATATCCCCTGCTCCCACAGCTATCCTGCTGTCTTGCCACTTTTCTTTCCAAAACAAATCTGAGTGCTGGAAACACTCTCTTAAACTTCTAACTACTTACCTGTTAAAATTCAGAGCTGAAATTGCTAAAACCAAAAGCCAAAAACTAGAAACTAAAAATAAGAAAGAAATAACAAAAAAAAAAACTAAGGAAAAGAGATTAGAATGAAACAAGATCCAAACCACAATGAGACAAATATTTTTTATTTGAAGCCTTTTTTTGAGAAGAAAGAAGAAGAGGGTCAGGAAGCGGAGTTAGTAGGATTTGTTATTTTAGTGTGAGGCAAAGAATTTTTAAGCAGAGACAGAAGAGAGAAATAGAAAATAAAGATTAATGAATTAGAAAAATTTAGAAAACAATGAGAAAAAATAGAAAAAAGAAAAAGATTGAAGATTGAATTCATACAAGTATTCAAGAACTAGTGATAGTTGAATAAGCCTTCAGATCAAGATTGATGTTGATGATTCTAGTTGAATGAAATTGAAGGTTAATCAGAAAATAAATTTGGGAAGAACTGAGAATGTTCTTTTCTCACCAAATCAAGCGGTTGAAGCAGGCGGGGAAATATTTTAGGTGTTGCAGAGAGATGGTTTGTTTTTTCTTCAGGCAATATTTCCTGATTTTCTTACGATAAGAAAATGAGTGTTTCAGTACTGTTATTTGATGAGAGTAACAATTAGGGTTAATAAACTAGATTTTTGTGAAAGCGCTGTGTGCCAGGGGTTTCCTCCCTTTTTTAGAGATGGAGAAATTAAGCCTGAATTTCAACATTACCATCACCAGGTGTAGCTTTTCTCCCTGTCATTCCCCATCAGTAAATACTTCTCAGACTCTCTTGTCACCCCTGGAAGGCAGAGTCTTCACTCCATCATAATTTCCTAAATTCTGCTATAAGGGTTAAAAACAACTTAAGCCTCTTTGAGAGTCTCACAGCATATAGACTGAAGAACCTGCGCTCTTTCTTGATTGTATAGCTCAGATTTTTCTCCTTCAGTTGGTCGCTCGAGGATTTAATTAATGGACTTAACTTTTCCCATAGTGGTAAGATGCCCAATAAATTTTGTTTCCATTCAAAAAAAATGTTATCACCTAGTTTTGGGAACAATCCCAATAATTGTTTGAGTGGATTAAAAGGGTTTTTGATTGATCCATATCTGTTATTATATTTGTGATAACACAATACTGATCTTTACGCTTTTAAATGTGAATAATGTATATGAGAATTCAAAGTCAACACCCAAAGCAAAAATGACTAGTGATAGAATATTATTTTAAATAACACGGATAAGAACTAAATCTAATAATAGTAGGTCTTGGCTCATAACCTGTCAGACAAGACTAAGAATGATAAAATTATTTTATTTTATACTTCTTAGCTACAATAATAATATGTGACAAATGTTATTGTATTATTTTATGGCAATGATAAGTCTTTTTTCTGAATTATATTATTGAATGATTTTGATGATTTGATACTCTAATGATTTTTAATTTTTTTAGTTCATTACAAAAAATCTTTTTGGAAGTCAAAACAGAAACATTATATATAGTAGAGCACAAAGAAAATAAGATTGAATAAATACAAAGGAAAACATTCAGAATAGAAAACAAAGGAATAAGCTGAAATTGCTGTTGAATGTTGAGAAATTTTGAGTCTTGCACATGAGTATGAAGGATCAGGATTATTTACAATCACTCTTTTGTGTAATAAAGGGAGAGGAGATGATTTTTGATTTAATCTTTTATTTTTTAATAAATATTGGAATTCAGAATAATTGTTTAGAGTAAATGACATTTCACCAATGTTTTCATGTGAAGTATTTTAACATTGCATCCTGTTTAATCAGGTTCCAGAAACGCAGAACAAAGATGAGGAGGTATGGGAAAAGGGAAGGGGGAGAAGAAGGGAGGAGATGGGGGGGTTCTGGAGGGGGAGGGATTGCAGGGATTGGGTGATAGGCAAAAGTGTTTGGCAGAGGCTAATGGGGTAGAAGTAAGTCCTCCCAATTGTGAACCTTCAAGGTTTCTATCTGCAAGTTTTGAAGTATGACCTTGTGCCACACATGTAAGCCTTCCAGTGGATTTTGTTTTTGGTTTCAGAAGGATGGTGGAAGCAGATGGAGCGGTAGTCAGGCAGGTGACAGCATAGCTGGTGGGAAATATAAGTTGGTGGCTAGAAAAGTGAAGCCGTGGAACAGGCGTATGCCTCAGCATTTGAACTTACCTCTTCATCCAATTGATTGGGGAAGGGATCCTTTTGACACACCACTTTTTCATAATTCACTGGATTTTTTACCAACTTCACGGACCACGGCAGAAAGGGCTTATTTGCTTTTTTGTAATAGGATTAATGGAAGCTCTTGACATGGGAAATTGTGTTGAGGGAGCGGGCGCTGGAATTTGAGCCAGAAGAAGGAGGTTTATTGGATAAGGGGGATTCATATGTTATTCCGGTGGTAAAGCATGCTCCATGGCACATGAGGCCAATTTCAATTCCGGCTACCATTTGGGAACCTCTTACGGAACTGGTGAGGGAGCGGGCGCAGATGAGTCTATATGAGCAAACTTGTTTGAGACACTCCAGTCTGATTTTTAAAGTTTTGAAGGGAGACGGGAAGAGTCTGAGAATTGTTCATGATCTTCAAAAGCTTAATTCAGTAAATATCCGTTTTGTCATAACAATGACAGAACAGGGTTGTTACAGCTTTGTAGATGTGATGGGAGGCTATGATCAGTGGGATTTACATCCTGGGTCAAGGCCGCTTACGTCTATTGAGACAAGAATAGGGAAGATGCAGCTTACCCGATTAACACAAGGTGCAACAAATTCAGTGGCTGTTTACCAAGCACAATTGGTGTGGATTCTTCCGGACAATCTCCCTCATTTGGTTCAAATATTTATCAATGATGCAGGAATCAAGGGTCCAAGGTCAGACTACATTTGGGAGGTATTGGAGGAAAATCTGGGGATGAGGTGTTATATTTGGGAATATGTGGTTGTTTTGGAACCAATTTTGTTTGGGATTGAGGTGGCCGGTCTCCAGTGTCTGGGAGGACGTTTGCAGTTTGCGTGTTGGTGTTGGATGTTTTAGGCCACAAGGTTTCTCAGTGGGGATGTAGTGTAGCTTGTCCAAAATTCAGTCGTGGCTGATGCCAAAAAGGGTTTCACATATCCTTAAATTTCTGGAGTTGTTTAGTTACGTGCGCATGTTTATTGAGAGGGTCGCAAAGGCAGTTAGCCCAATTCTGAGGCCCTGGGTTAAGGGTGCAGTGTCAGCATCTGAGAATATTGAGATAGTCCAGAGAAGCTGCAATATATTTTATTATTATTCATGTTTTATTTTATCCATTCATTTTATTTAGATATAATACCACTAAAAAAGGGAGAATTAGAGATTGCGCCCTAGTATAAAAGATAAGATCAGCCTTAAAAAATTATCCTATCCTAGAGACCCAGGTTCAACCCCCCCAAGTATCATACCTATATTTTTATTATTATTTACAAACTTACAATTTGTAAATGGAAAATAATATTCCATTTACATTTAAAATTTTAATTTAATTAATCTACCTAAATAGCAGATTAATTAGTTTGAGTTGAAAAATTATCAAGGTAAATTCAATTTACCTTTATAATTTTTAATCAAGTTGAAATAAAATGAGATAATTTTTTCAGCACATGAGAAATGATGTCATAGGAAGGATTCTATCATAATGTCAGGCTCTGTGATGCCAGGGACTGAATACCCATTAGCTACACAAGCTGCAAAGTGTTGGAAAATAGTCTGTGGACTAGTTTTCACCGTTGGTTTGGTGTTAATTTTGTATAAAATTAATAGAGGGGCCAGCTATGCTGGGGTTGTTGAACCCTCTGATTGATTTACGGGCCAGGAACGGATTCCTGGGGTAGTTTAACCCTTTAAAGTTGAGATCCAACTTGGATCTGGGGCCTGATGAATTATCAGGGGTGGTTAAACCCAGAGTTACCACGAAGTGGTATAGAGAAGAAGGGTTTCTGGGTCAAACCTGTTGGCCCAGAGACTTACCTGAAGGGTGATACGGCACAGAAGATTTCTGAAGGGGATCTTGTAGTTGTGGTGAGATGGGAGGGCGCTGTTGGAGTTCTGAAGGGGATCCTAGAGCGCAGGTGAGAGTGGATCTGGTGTCTTTGGTGCTAAAAAGTGACTGTAGTATATAGTAACTGTGTATAGCTGGATAAAGATGACGATGGGGATTGGAAAGGTGGATTAGAGGCCTCCTTATATAATATTTAAAACCCCTGGGGTGTACAGGATAACCTCAAGTTTGTAGGAATTGGGGTTATCACGTTTTGAGCTCTTTTAGCCAAGTTCCTGTATTTTTATTCAGTACTGGAGGGTCTAGACCAGTACTGGGTATTTTTCCCGTGCTCAGTAACCTTTGAGGTCCTTGGGATTAATCTGGTATCCTTGGGGCGTTATTGGTTTGGCCAGGATAAATGGTGGAAGGTAACCTGTATTGTTACTAGTGCAATACAGCTGTTTTCCTTTGAACCAAGAGTTTGGTCACGCCTTAGGCCTTATAACTGTATTATTGGTTAGTTCACCGTGTGAACATGTGTTGATAATTATTTGGGGTGCTCTGAGATGATTTTGAATGATACAGATACTCCACAAACTTGTGCTATAACTGTAGTGAGGCTTGGAGACCGTGTGTTTTCCATCTTACCTCATGTTTGGTCAAGCTCTAGGTTATGTAACATACAGGGGCTTTCTTTTGTAGTTAATTTCACCGTATGTAACATTTGGCTATGTAACTTTCTTGCAATGTAACAAGACATATGTAAATGTCCTGTATTTAGCAGTATTCTTGTTTTGCATTAACTGTATGGTCCTAACTTCTACACTAAGCACAAATCCGCTATTTTGCATGTATTTCTGACTTAGTCTATAGTATGATTCACACATGTACATATCCATAATATGTATAAACAGTTATTTACATATAAACATGGTTTTAACCAGTGTTATGTTTAGTTTCTGCCCAGTTACGGCAAAAAGGGTTAAGGAGTAGGAATTTGGGGGTACATCCAGTGAGTGACCCCAGGTTATTTTACATGGGGAATCCATTTATGCAATAATATTCATATTATTCTTACTCCTTAATATAGAATTACTTATTTTATTGTTTTATAATAATATTTTTAGTTCTAAAAAATATTATTTTATTATTGTTTTTATTTTTTATCTGCTATTTGTTAGTTGGCTCTAACATAGTAGCCAGCTGACACATAATCCATAGTAAATCTGAAAAAATGACCGATTTGAGGAACACAGGTATAAATACCCCCTAACACTCCACCCACAAACCTTAGATAATATTCATTTAATAGAAAATTATAGATACAAAACTTCAAAGTCATATATAGAGGTAATAACACTTCACTGACTAAGCAGTGAATCTCCATTCCACTTAAATACCAGCTCCCATACTGTGGCTGAACTCACCTTTTTCAAATAAAGGAGGGCTGGGCCGTGTTATTTTATTAATCCTCCCATAGGATTTACAAGAAACCCTTGTAAGCTCTATTGTTGGACAGTCATGGCCAGTGTGGTTGAGATAAAACTCCCCTCTACCTCATTTGCTGACAATGAGGGTTCCCCAGTCTGATTTATTTATCAGGCATTGGGTGAAGACATTCCTATTGGAATAAGCACTGCTTAATTGTATAATTACAATTAAGTATCCTATTATATATAATAAATTAATTTTATTATATTTTTTATCTGTGTATAGAATGGGGGGCGCTAAAACCACGATACCCTATCATATAAGTATTGTATACAATACCGTTGTGGAAAGATAATCTGTGTCCGCACACGAAATTGACTCTCCGCAGGTTCCTGGACTCAATGATTCCGCTTGATAGGACTAGTGAACCAAAGTCTAAGAGAAACTTACACTCTAGAGTAAGAACCCCAAACAAGTTGGCCCTTTCTTACTCCCTCTTGCTTTCACAGTTTCTCTCCCTAAGAGTCCTGGTCAACGATTTTCCCTTTTTCCGATAAACCAATTTTCCTGAAAGTGTAATGTTCTGTAATAACCGAATGTAAAAGATGTGTATTGTAAATGTAATAATGTGTAGTGTTCTGATATGTAGTATATATTATTCCTCTATTTACAACTCTCAATCCCTCCCTTCCCATCCTGCACCCCGTTCCCCCGATACCTCCCCATTCCCCTCCGTGTACCCCCGGTTTCCGTCTCCGCAGCTGTTTGCCCCAATCACCAATCCCGTGTCCGCCTTACTTCTGGAACCCTTACTGCTGACCGACACCACCCTACTTCTCGCAGCCCACCGGTTTGGATTGTTATCCGCTGAACGATCCTCTCCTTCCCCTGCTGATCCGCAGCCCTTAGCACCAATCTACCTTGCAGCACCTTCCTGAGTAACACATGTCCCATTGCCTAATCTGCATCACCGCTCAGCCCCCGCAAACGGTATATTCCACTTTCCCTCTGCGTTTAGTATATCCTGACGCGACTAACTTTGCAGATACTTTCCATCTTTGCCAAAGCTATTTGATCCGCTTGCACGATGCTTTCCACTGCTCCGCATACCTCTCCACCTTTGCCACTGCTACCCAACACGAATATAAATTCCACATCCCCCTCGCTTTTGAATCCTGTCCCCATCGATTCATTCCCTTCACCAATCAATCCACCCTATTCATCTATACATACTCCCTCCTCACTGCATTCCCCTTTTCCAACTAAACAACTCTCTCCGATCCCATTCCCCAACAAATTCACCACCCCTCCCCATCCTAGTCAACCCGCTGCGATGGAGTGCACCTGTTGCGCCTAGTCTCACCAACGCGGAAAATTCCTATGTTGTTACCAACCTACTCCCGGAGGTGCTTGCACCGAATGCTGCCGCGCTCACCAGGCTTGCTCATTCTGTCCGAAAACCAAGCAAAGAAGCTCAAATCGCCAACCTTCAACCGGTCCGTCCCGCCCTCGTAAACGAACTCGTCGGGCGGACTCCGAGACCATCCCGTCGGATCACTCAGCTGATACTCCTCCCAGAACATGCCGTTGGCAAAACCCTTCCCCCCAATTCTCTCCCCGTCGCCGATCTCCTCGCCGCCATCGCTCTCTCCCGCCAAGACAACACTTCAAAAAGTCTCCTGTCTCCCGGGGTTATTTCCACAATCTGGCCCCTCAAAAGGCCGATTTCGCTTCCTTCGCCGAGTGGGGAAAAGCCACAAGGGAGTGGGCCGCCCGCAAACGAGTTCAAATACCATCGTGGACGAATTGTGAGTTCGCCAACCAAAACCCCCCCAAGGAATCACGCCTGGTGGAGGACAAAAATCATAACGAAGAGCGCCACCAAGCTTCCACCGCCTCTCCTCCTCATGCTACCTCACCTATCCCGGAAGCTGGACCTTCCGCTCCGGCTCCAGCTCCCACTCCACCCCCACAACCTTTGCCTCTGGAGCGTCCCACAACTCCACCCCCACAACCTTCGCCTCCGGAGTGTCCCGCAACTCCACCGGCCGCCTCCAGGTTCATTTGCCGGAATCGTTTCGGCCGCTGGCCGATTTAGCTACCAAAAAACGTCAAACAACCAAAACCGACGCCTTTGTTGAGGACGCCCTCCGATTTCATTGTCATCTCTTCACCACACCGACCAACTCCTCCTCCACCATCTCTACCCCCTTCATCTCCCCCTGCTCCTTCCTCCCCAACTTCTCTGCCTTCTTCTCCGTCAATGCCTAATCCTCCTTCCTCCTCACCGGCTCCCAACTCTCCTTCCTCCCATTCCACTCCCAACTGTGAGACATTTGACAATCTCAAATGTCTTGTAGGAAAAAGTAATGGCTATGTCAGCCTAGGGTGGTGAGGATGGAGGTGTAGCACAAACCTAAAGGAGAGGAAAAAGAAAGAACAGAAGTGATATATTTCATAGTGAGTGATCAAAGTAGTAGTAGAAAAAAGATGAGTAGTGATAAGAAAAATAACCTTGTAGGAAAAAGTAATGGCTATGTCAGCCTAGGGTGGTGAGGATGGAGGTGTAGCACAAACCTAAAGGAGAGGAAAAAGAAAGAACAGAAGTGATATATTTCATAGTGAGTGATCAAAGTAGTAGTAGACAAAAGATGAGCATTGATAAGAAAAATAACCTTGTAGGAAAAAGTAATGTCTATGTCAGCCTAGGGTGGTGAGGATGGAGGTGTAGCACAAACCTAAAGGAGAGGAAAAAGAAAGAACAGAAGTGATATATTTCATAGTGAGTGATCAAAGTAGTAGTAGAAAAAAGATGAGTAGTGATAAGAAAAATAACCTTGTAGGAAAAAGTAATGGCTATGTCAGCCTAGGGTGGTGAGGATGGAGGTGTAGCACAAACCTAAAGGAGAGGAAAAAGAAAGAACAGAAGTGATATATTTCATAGTGAGTGATCAAAGTAGTAGTAGAAAAAAGATGAGTAGTGATAAGAAAAATAACCTTGTAGGAAAAAGTAATGGCTATGTCAGCCTAGGGTGGTGAGGATGGAGGTGTAGCACAAACCTAAAGGAGAGGAAAAAGAAAGAACAGAAGTGATATATTTCATAGTGAGTGATCAAAGTAGTAGTAGACAAAAGATGAGCATTGATAAGAAAAATAACCTTGTAGGAAAAAGTAATGGCTATGTCAGCCTAGGGTGGTGAGGATGGAGGTGTAGCACAAACCTAAAGGAGAGGAAAAAGAAAGAACAGAAGTGATAAAGAAAAAGAAAAGAAGAAAAGGGTCATAACATGTTTGAAGACTAGTTACAACTTGATTATGTAATAATAAGACCCCTGGCATCCATTCTTAACCCCTATTCATTTCTCATATACCCCCTCACTAATCATCTTTTGTACAATCCCCTCAGAGCCCAGAATGCTCTTAAGTAGTTCTTTAATCTTATCACCGGTGAGATTTTTGGTCAACAGATCAGCTGGAAGGACACATGTAGGCATATACTTAAGTTTAATTGATTTTGATAGGACGAGATCCCGGATAAAGTAGTACCTAAAATCTATGTGCCTAGTTCCATGGTGGTAAATTTCATTCGAGGATATTGACATTGAGCTTTGGTTATCATTGAAAATTATAATTTCGGGCTTGAATTCAAGAACCTCTTGAAACAGATTTGAAACCCATAAAAGATCTTGAGTGCATTCAACTAACGCGACTAGTTCCGATTCAGCTGATGACAAAGTAGTATTTTGTTGAATGTGACTCCTCCACCCGATGCATCCTCTATAGTGTATCAACAACCCAGAGTTTGATTTTGCCTCTTTTCCCCCATTCCAGTCGGAATCAGAGAAACCATAGATTTGATTGTTTTTGTGATTTAATTTGTTTTTTCCTAGATTCAGAGTATAATGTTGAGTGTAACCTAAGTATCTTAGAACATGAATTGCTCCGTTGTAGTGGATCTTTTTGGGGTTATCAAGAAATTGTGCTAGTGCACTCGTGGAAAAAGCGAGGTCAGGGCGAGTACATTGAACTAAGTATTGTAATAAACCTATTACCCTTCTATAGCTAAAAGGAGGTTTGACGACGTCTTCGCTTGGATTATCCTTCTCAGTCTTCCAGTTCCTGGGTAACGCAGTGGGTGTGGAACGATTATTTACGATATGAAATTCCTTCAATATATTCTTGATGTATTTATCTTGAATTGAGGTAACTTTGTCTGAGTGTTGCGTAATTCTGATACCTAATGTGTATTTTACTGGACCTAAATCTTCCATCTTGAAATGATTTTGAATTTTATCCTTAAACTCATGAACCCACAAACCTCCAAAAACAAGGTCATCAACATGAGCATATAAGAAAAATGGTTGACTCTTGTCTTTGCTTATATAGAGAAAATGATCAGTTTTAGTACTAGTAAGGCCGATTGTTCCTAGAGCTTTTGATAGTGCGTTCCTCCAGCACCTCGGGCTTTGTTTTAACCCGTAGAGTGATTTATTCAATTTTAGAACTTTCCCTTCGAAATCCCCCGATAGACCTTGAGGCGGATTTATGTACAAATCTTCATCTGGCTTGCCATTAAGTAATGCGCATCTTACATCCATCTGATGTATTTGGAATTTATTTTTTTGACATAGAGTAAGTAGCAGACGTAGAGACGTTAAACGACCAGTAGGAGAGAATACCTCAGTGTAATCAATTCCCTCCCTTTGGTTGAATCCTTGCACACATAGACAAGCCTTGAATTTGGTTAAATCACCGTTTTCGTCGGTTTTTCTTTTAAAAACCCACGTGGTGGAGAGCGGACGAATTGAATCCGATTTTTCACAGGGAGACCACACATTATGTCGTAACATTTTTCCCAGCTCAGATTGTATCGTGTCGTTCCAGTTGTTTGAATCGACGCTGTTCATGGCTTGGAAGAAATTCCTTGGATTATTTTGGATAAAACTAACTAGAAGTGCTTCATGTCTGGGACGAAGACAACCATCTACTAAATTTTGGTCGCTGATCCCCCCAATAATTTCTTTTGGGGGATGATAGCTTCCGTCAGATGAGTCATTAGAAACAGAAGTATTTTCGTTTAAGTCTTCGTCTTCAATTTCTTCTATGTTATTGGGTTCCCAAAGCTCGATACTGTTGAAGGAGTCGTCATCAGAGTTTTCATTGGAGTCTTCCCCAGGAGGCGAGTTGGAACTCCCCAATAGCTCATGATTGGAGGAGTCACATTCTGATTCATTATCAATTGAGAAACGAAGCAAGTCAGACTCTGGTGCCGAATCATTTTCTGATCTTTTTGCAGGGAAGATGTGTTTATTAAATTTAATATGATGAGAGTAGACCACGTTAACTGTCTCCTCCTCCTCGATCCGATAGATTTTGTGCCCCTCACCGTGTCCTAGGAAGGTTCCCGCTACACCTCGATCCCCGAACTTCCCTATCGGCCTGTTTCTCAAAAAGATGGCTTGGCAGCCAAAAGGAAAAAGGGATTTGAGGTTAGGTGGTTTTCCAAACCACATTTCATATGGAGTAGACATATTAATTGATTTACTTGGGGTTCTATTTTCAAGGTAGACTGCCATGTTCGCAGCCTCAGCCCAGTATCGTTGACTTAAGCCACTGTGCTTCAGGAGACAATGAGCCTTACTGACCGTGGTCCGGTTTCCTCGTTCAGCAACGGGATTATTTTCAGGAGTGTAGGGAGCGGTAGTAAAATTTTTTATTCCTTTTTCGTTGTAGAAAGAAGTTAAGTTGTTGTTTTTGAATTCCGTACCGTTATCGCTGACAAGGTAGGTGACTTTTCACCAGATTCATTTTCAAGTTGATTAAAAAGATTCTTGATGGGGGAATTTGTTTCGGTTTTCGACACTAAAAATATGATCCATACATAATGCGAGTACCCATCTACAACACGGAGAAAATATTGCTTTCTGGATACCGAAATTGGAGTAATTGGTCCACATAGATCAAGATGTATACATTGGAGTTTCTTGGTTGCCTGTGGTAATAAACTTGAAAAAGGCTCCTTATGAAATTTACTTAAATCACACGCTAAGCAATCGATGTCAGGGATTATTTTGTGGGGATACATTCTCCTTAGGTATTCAATAGAGGGGTGTCCAGACGATTGATGTAAGATTAAAAATCTTGCATCTTGAACTGAGGTACTCAAAGCTTTCGCAGTCAATGACTTCCAAATAACGAGATGGCCTGAGACGTGAGAACCATCAAGTACTACATTATTTTCTTTGTTGATTACTTCAAAACCGTCACGTCCTACAGGTCTGATAAAGTGGCCCAAACGGAGGAAGGTTGATTGACTGATAAGGTGGTATGCGAGCGATGGAATGAACAGTGAATTTTTGAAATGAAGTATCATGTGTGGCAACTCGATTCTCGCTGTGCCGCACCCAAGAAAGTTGAGTCCCGTCCCATCAGCTTGAAACACTTGGGATTTTATTTCCTTTATATCGGTGAAAAACGATTTTGAGTTGAACATCGGAGCTGAGGCGCCAGAATCGAAAATTAATTCTCCCCCATTCACGGAAAGAACAGAGAGTAACACCTTCTCAGGTTTGCCATCGGTTTTAGGTTTTCGAGGAGGAAAACCCTTAATTTGGAAGCAATCAGCTTCAGCATGCGCAGTAAGTGGGTTATGTTTCCCATTTAGGCAACAAGGATAGTCGGTATTAGGAGTGACTGGTTTTTGAGTGATTGACAAGGCTTTTGCAGTGGCGGATTCTTGAGACAGATTATTTCTTTGAATATAAAATCGAAGATCTTCGATTGTTTGTTTCATGCTTGGGATCTTTTTCTCAATTTCATATTTTTTGATAATTAATTCCCCCGCTAATTTAAAGTCGTCGGGTAGGTTGATGATTGCCCAGATTGCTATGACTGAGTCCAATAACGTAGATGGTGGAGTCTCAGAGTCATCTATGAGATTACATAGGTTTCTAGTATTTTCTAATAGTAAGGTTAGGTTTGCTTCTAATTTTTCGTTGGTTAGAAACAGTCGTAAAAATTTTTGATTTAGGTATGTCGATTGATTTTTTATAGTCTTTGGTTGATAAAAATTTTCTAATAATTCCCAGAAAGTGCAGGGATCCTCATTTGCCTCTTTTGCGAATTGTGACACAATTTTAACGTTGCAATTTAATGTCAAGATTGCCATTGCATCGGATTTTCTAAATGAGTCTTTCGAATCTTCTTGTTTTGAAAGTTCATCGCTTTCTGCACAAATGACAAGAAGGTAGAGATGTTTTAATGATAGGATACTTTTAATTCGAACTTTCCAATCCAGAAAGTTTGAGCCGGTTAATTTTTCTTTGGCGGCTAGTTCAACTGTCAAATCGACCATTTGTGATTGAGTTTTTTTTTTTTTTTTTCAGTTAAGTAATATTTTGTCAACAGAATTTTAGAGATATTTCGGAATCGCGAGTAGAAGGTTGAGGATCCGGTCTCATAATCTGTGAGACATTTGACAATCTCAAATGTCTTGTAGGAAAAAGTAATGGCTATGTCAGCCTAGGGTGGTGAGGATGGAGGTGTAGCACAAACCTAAAGGAGAGGAAAAAAAAAGAACAGAAGTGATAAAGAAAAAGAAAAGAAGAAAAGGGGCATAATATGTTTGAAGACTAGTTACAACTTGATTATGTAATAATAAGACCCCTGACATCCATTCTCAACCCCTATTCATTTCTCATACCAACCCTCCCCCTGCCTCACCCGTCGTTGAAAGAACTACTCCTCCGCAAACTCCTCTGGAACAGGTCTTCCGGATCACCGAAAACCTGCCCGACTGGCGACCAGCGCAGGTAATTGAACTCCATCATTTCCGACACTTTGCTCTCAGGACCACCGAAAGATACACCGAGGCGATCCACTCCGCGGTCGGAATTCCCCCTGAAACCTGCCAACAACTCATCCGCAAACATGTGGAATTCACGGATTACTTCGGCGAGCTATACCGGCCCGCGATACTTCTTAATTCCCCTCCCAACTCTCCTCCTTCTTTGTACACTTCCTCCCCTTTTCCCTTTTTTTTCTTTCCCTCTTCCGCTTTCCGTTTTTTTTTTTCATAAGTAATAATATATATATATAAAAGAAATGTTCCGCAAAACTTGAGCCTGTGGGAAGATGAGCAACAGAGAGAAAGAAAGAGGAACTGTGAGTGTGAGATGATGAAGAAGAGCTTCGGCATAAGAAATTCCCGGTCCGCCCCGGAAAGAGAACCACTTAGTCCCTGCACTTCCTTTTATTTACTTTTCTGCTTTTTTTTTTTTTTTTTGTTCTTATTTTGTTCTTTTTTTTTTTTATTCTTATTTTATTCTTTTTATTTACCCCCACTTTTCTGCTACCCATAAAATCACAAACATAACCCGAAAGATAAGACTTGAAAACATAACCTAAGAAAAACTTGAGAACCAAAGAAAAGAAAAATTCTTGCTTGAGTGCCTGGACCGCCTAAGAAGAATTGCCACGCAATTCCCCGCACCCATGTTCCTAAAAAATAACCAAAAAAAAACCAGTAAAACTATCCACATGCCAATTGAAATAGATCTATAAGAAAATGGACATTCTGGGGTGGCTAGTTAATCCAGCTGTAAACCAGCTAGCACACCCCCTTACCAAAAGATGCTTGGCCCCTGGCCCAATCCACCTCCTCCCTTCCCCCCTTGCTTTTAGCCGATGTCCCCATTGGCTTCAACCACTTACTTCTTGAAGAGTTGGTCCCGCTCCAAAGCTAGAGTCCTCCGAAACGGAATCATCGGATTGAGCATCCTCAGGGGCTTCCCGCATCTCCACATCTTCCACCTCTTCACCCTCTAATGCTTCACTGCCTTCCTCCTCACCAGATTCAGCTGTTTCATCGAAAGAAGTGGACCCGCGCACGTAAAACCGCTTAACATTCGCCGCCGCCGCCTTCCGTTTCAAAAGAGTACCGTCGATTTCTTCCAGCTGATAACTCCCTCCCAGAAACTTACTAACCACCCAATATGGGCCGTTCCACCGATTAGCAAATAGTTTGCCCCACTGCGTCTCCAACAACCGGTTATACAAAAGAACCAAGTCGCCCTTCCGCAAGGGATCCCGAAGCCGATGAGCACAGCGCTCATCCCAATAACAAGTCGCCCTTGCTCTCGAGTCTTTCAAACGCTTGCTCGCCTTCTCAACCATTTCTTCCCGACGAAGCAATCGCTCGGCTTGAGCCACCACCAAATCTTCCAAACTCTTCACCTTCCACCAATCAATCGCCAGGTAAGTGAGCATCTCCATGTCGACCGGTAAAACCGCCTTCCGCCTGTACAAAAGCTCATAGGCCGAGTACCCTGTCCCCCGTTTGACGGAAATCCTGTCCGCAAACAGCACTGACGGAAGATACTGCTGCCATTTCCGCCCGTCTTCCCCACAAAGCTTCACCAATGCCCCCTTAATCGGTTGATGCCCCCGTTCAATCATACCCGCGCCCTCCGGATAATACTCAGTGACCCGACCAAATTTTGCCCCACAATTCTGAACCAATTTCATCAAACTGCCCCGAAATTCCGCCCCGCGGTCCACCGTGATTAACCTCAAGCAACAAAACCGCGAAAACCAGTTTTCCTCCAGAAACAAGCTGACCTTCTCCGCTGGAAGCTTGACCTGCGGTTGAGCCTCCACCCATCCCGACAAGTCATCCCGTGCTACCAGTAAGTAGGAAAACTTCCCTGCCTTGATGTGAACTACATCCAGGGAAACCAGACTAAACAGAGAATCCTCACCCGTCGGAATACCCAGTTCCCTCTGCAAGACCGTCCCGCGGCATTGACAAGCCTCACAACTTCGAACCCATTCTGTCAGGTTCTGTGATGCCAGGGACTGAATACCCTTTAGCTACACAAGCTGCAAAGTGCTTGAAAATAGTCTGGGGACTATTTTTCACTGGTGGTTTGGTGTTAATTTTATATAAAATTAACAGAGGGGCCAGCTATGCTGGGGTTGTTTAACCCTCTGTGTAATTTGGGGCCAGGAATGTATTCCTGGGGTAGTTTAACCCTTTTAAAGTTGAGATCCAACTTGGATCTGGGGCCTGATAAAATATCAGGGGACGTTAAACCCAGATTTACCACGAAGTGGTGTAGAAGAAATAGGGGTTCTGGGTCAAACCTATTGGCCCAGAGACTTGCCTGGAGCTGAGGACGGCGCAGAAGAGTTCTGAAGGGGACCTTGGTGTCGTGGTGAGAGGGGAGGGCGCTGTAGGAGTTATGAAGAAGATCCTAGGGCGCAGGTGAGAGGTGATCTGAGGTCTTTGATGCTAAAAAGTGACTGAAGTACGTAGTAACTGTGTATAGCTGGGTAAAGATGACGATGGGGATTGTAAAGGTGGATCAGAGGCCTCCTTTTATAATATTTTCAACCCCTGGGGCGTACAGGATAACCACAAGTCCGTAGGAATTGGGGTTATCATGTTTTGAGCTCTTTTAGCCAAGTTCCTGTATTTTTTATTCAGTAGTGGAGGGTCTAGACCAGTACTGGGTATTTTTCCCGTGCTCAGTAACCTCTGAGGTCCATGGTATTAATCTGGTATCCTTGGGGCGTCATTGGTTTGGCCAGGATAAATGGTGGAATGTAACCTGCATTGCCACTAGTGCAATACAGCTGTTTTCCTTTGAACCAAGTGTTTGGTCACGCCTTAGGCCTTTTCACTTAATTACTGGTTAGTTCACGGTGTGAACATGTGTTTATAATGATTTGGGGTGCTCTGAGATGATTTTGAATGATACAGATATTCCACAAACTTGTGCTATAGCTATAATGAGGCTTGGAGACCCTGTGCTTTCCATCTTACCTCATGTTTGGTCAAGCCCCTAGGTTATGTAACATACAGGGGCTTTCTATTGTAGTCACTTCCACCGTATGTAACATTTGGTTATGTAACTTTTGTGCAATGTAACAAGACATATGTAAATGTCCTGTATTTAGTGATGATTTTTGGAAACTAAGAGAAGATTTATTTCAATAAACAATTTTGGAAAAGAAAAATATGAAACACATGAGAAAAAGAAACTAGTACCTAAGAGCAGAATAGTGATAGTGGAAAAATAAACAAGTAATCCCTCTAATCAAAGAAGCTGGAAGCAATAACAACTGGAGATGAGGAAGTCAGCAGAAGAAAAATAAGATGAATGAAATAAAGAAATGAGAAATACCAAGGTTGAGTATGAACTTGAACAGAATGATCTTGGTGGTTTTTGTTGAGTGAATAAGAGTAACAAAAACAGGAAGAAATAAATCCAAGACAAGAAAAAAATAAATGAAGTTCTGACTCGTGAATAAAAGGAAACAATGCTTTATATTTGGAGTATCTGCACTAGGTAAATAATAATAAAATAATAAAATAATAAAAATAAAAATGAAAATAGAAAAGT
>KN361477.1:9862-19641 GCA_000785685.1 Uromyces viciae-fabae
AATATATCTTGGACAATTTTCCAAAGTATTTTGGATGATCGTCCAAAATGAGTTGGACAATTTTCCAAGGTATTTTGGACGATCCAATCTACACGCCATCAAAAAAAAAAACAAAAAAACAAAGAACAACCAAAAAAAAAAGAAAACACACAAAAAAAAAAGGAAACCAAAAAAAAAGAAAAACACAGAAATAAAAAATGCCAACAACAACAAAAAAAAAAAAGAAAACACAAAAAAAGGAAACCAAAACACAAAAAAAGGAAACCAAAAAAAAAAAAAAAAACAAAAAAAAAAAAAAAAAAAACAAAAAAAAAAAAAAAAAAAAAACAAAAAAAAAGAACAACAAACAAAAAAAAAAGAACAACAAAAACAAATTAAAATTAAAAAAGGCGGAAAATGAAAAAAATAATAAAAAAAAAGACAAAAACAATGGAGAAAACAATTAAGACAATGAAAAAATTTAACATTTGAAAAAATAAAAATTAATTATTTACTTGAATCTAAAAAAAAGAAAAAGAAAGAAAAAAAAGAAGAATTATGAAAAATTGAAAATTAAATCACATTGAGGAAAAAAAAGGAATAAAAAAACACAAAAAAACACAAAAAACAAAAACCAAAAGGCAAAAGGCAAAAGGCAAAAATGAACAAATGGAAAAATCAATAAAAATGAAAGCAATCAAAAAAATTCAACATTTCAAAAAAAAAAGATTAATTAATCATTAAATCAAAAAATAAATAAATAAATAAATAAATAAAAAATAAAGAACTTACATCAATGAAGAAGAAAAAAAAAAAAAAAAAGGAATAAATGAGAAAAGATATGAAACATAAATAAAGGGAATTGATTTCCGCACACGGTCGAACCACATTTACACACGGTTTTGGACCGCCAGGGGAGGTCGGATTTTTTTTTCTTTAAAATATTTTTAAAAAATACTTTTAATGGTTCTAAAATTTCCAAATTTTTTTCCTAGTATCCTGAGCCCCCCTGCTTGATATTCTGAAGTTTTTAGAGCCAAAAAAATATGGAAGTACTCCACATATAGGGATTACACAAAATAAATAAATAAAGGGGGTTGTTTTCCCCACCGCCCAAAACCTGTTGTGCACCCCCTTTTGACGTCAGGAGGCTGTCAAACGCTTTTTACATTTTTTAAATATATTTTAAAAATACTTCTAGGTGTCCTAGAGTAACCAAACTTTTTTCCCAGCATCCTGAGTACCCCTCCTTCATCTTCTGAGCTTTTTAGCCTCAACAAAGAAACTTAAGTACTCCATATTTAGGGAGTACACAAAATCAAAAAAAAAATCAAAAAAAATAGTTAATGCCGGAAATATGGGCTAAAAATTAAAATTTTATCACATGTATTTTCACCCTATTGGAAGGTGGGATAAAAATTTCATCCACGGGGAAGAAAAAAAAGTACGCTTTATGTTTACTTTTGCAAAATTTGGGTACATTTTTTTTATTTTGTGTAATCCCTATATATGGAGTACTTCCATATTTTTGTTTGCTCTAAAAACTTCAGAATATGAAGCAGGGGGGCTCAGGATACCAGGAAAAAAATTTGTTAATTTTAGAACCATTAAAAGTATTTTTTAAAAATATTTGAAAAAAAAAAATCTGACGTCCCCTGGCAGTCCAAAACCGTGTGTAAATGTGGTTTGACTGTGTGCGGAAATCAATTCCCTGAATAAATTGCAGATAAAGCATTGAAATAAAATTTTTGGAATTCAATAAGATGCAGCCAGCTGTAAAAAAAGGAAGAAAGTGAAAAGAAAAACAGAAATGTTGACAGATAATAAAAATGGGCACATAGACAAATTGTTAAGCAAAAATAAGTTGAACTTTTAGCACTTTTCAAATGACCCCAATGTAGAACTTTCTACCTAACTCCACTGCAATACAATCTCAATCAATAATATATTTTAGTTATTAAGTGATCTGAGTAAGTTTGCTCTGCAGAACACAAATTTTATTGATTTTTTGTTTCAAAATGGGCCTTTGGTCATTTTATGCCTTCCCATATTGTTCTTTTCATGATTTTCAGATTCCAGGAGACTTCTCCTTTACCGGAATTTACTGGAATTTTATAGCGGATATAAGTTCATAAAGAGCATGATGAGACGGCACTGAAAGACCTCATGCCCATCATTGAAACCAATACAAAAGATAACAAGAATCAGAAGATGGGGAGCATGTTCTCCACAAGGACCCCTTGGATATCTCATCAGTTTGTTGAAATTTTTAATCACTTTCACAAAATAACTTGCACAAATTGCATAGTTGATGCCATTGGAAAAATTAATAAATATTTTCATTTAAAACAGAATCACTGATTATGATGCAATGACGAAATAAATTTGAATAATTCTATCAGTTGCCTGTCCACAGGTGAATTTTCCCATTTTCCCCTGGCCAAAATTCTTTGTGTGAACACAAAAACACATGATAATACCTACCAAATTTTTCCCACTCTCAAAGCTATCACTCACTGAGTAAACTCAAAACTTTATATATGGGTCATAAATATGGCAAATGGGGCTTTACCGGTGTGTTACTCTAAGTGGACTCAATAAAAAAAATTATTACTTCACCCTGGAGGAGCAGGAATTCTTGAGTATTTATTTCAGAAATGGATTCTACACCTAAAATAACCCCTAGTCACTCACAAAAGCCATATCAATAACTCCACTAGTTTAAGAGCTACTCAAGGCAGAAGACTTAAATAGGGTGTAGAACTTACAACTATTTTAATTTAATTAGATTTGAGATTAGGAGTGCAAATACTCCAATTTAAGAATACTTATTCTTAAAGTACTCCGTCACTTAAATTTATTCATCAATTTAATAAAAGATCATTTTTATTATTAACATTTATTCCTAAACTTCAAACTCAAGAAACTGCTTCCTACTCGTTCAAGTCTAGCATCAGGGTATACTCATTCTGATTCAACACTTTCACTTTCATCAAGATTAAACTAACAAAATCTTTCTTATAAAAAAAACAGACTTAGAACCAAAAAACATCAAAATAGTCTCGTCACTTTTCAAGAATAATAAATTGACTTATTTCAGTAAGAACATCAACTTAAATTGAAAATCATAAAAAAAAACATTATCTAATATTTTTTATTTTAGTTCTTATTTTCTTAAAAAGAAATTCCTCCTATGTCCTCTTAAAAATATTAAAAAGAAACATAAAACTTGCCTGTTTGTTATTCTTTTTATTTCTTTATCTTAAAACTTATTCTTCTTTGATCAAAGTGTTTAACCTCATTTTTGTTTATGTTCTTTGAAATAAAAAGTCTGGTCTTAGGCCATTAAATCATCAGTTTTTCATAGGGTACTTAGAATTATTTCACAAAATCACAATCATTATGAATACAGATTTATGCATCAAAAAATAATATATAAGTCAATAAACCATAACAAATACCACATAATCCATATCTACTATCACATATCCAATACAAGCTTCATAGATAAGAGGCTATGACCTCATTTACTATATATATTCAACTACCACATGACTTACATAAAACTTACACATGTTTCCAAGACTCTTACATCATTAAATAGTCACATCATCAAATACAGGGGCTTAGAAACATGCCTGGACCACTGATTTCATGTCTGTGCACTGTATGATTTTCTGACACCCTGTTCTGTTGTACCCTGTTTTCACTCCCATTTGTCTATATAAGGAGCTCTCTCCTCAGTGTTTTCCCCCCATCTGATCATCCCCTGATTTCTCAGAAAAATTATCCCCAGTCCAATAATAAATAATACTTACTTACCTACCAAAGAAATAAATACTTACACTCATTAGATTGCTCACATTATTTCCCTTTCTTGAAGGAGCCACAGAGGAATTGACTCATATCCCCTGCTACCACAGCTATCCTGGTGTCTTGCCACTTTCCTTTTCCTCAACCAAATCTGAGTTCTGGAAACACTCTCTTAAACTTCTAATCTTTCTTACCATCAACAGGTGTAGCCTTGCTCCCTGTCATTCCCAATCATTAAATCCTTCTAAGACTCTCTTTTCACCCCAGGAAGGCAGAGTCTTCACTCCATCATACTTTCCTAAATTCTGCTATAAGGGTTAAAATAAACTTTGGCCTCTTTTATAGTCTCATTCCAGTGTGATAATAACATGAGATCATAGTTATGAGTTTATAACTGATTTAATAACAACATGTGAGCTAGTTATGAGTTTGTAACAGGAGGCTTAAAATGTTCTAAGACTGATGTAATAAAAATGTATTTATCAAGGAAATGTGTGCACATTTCCAGCCTTTTTGGGGTGGGGAATAAAAAAAGAGAGAGGGAACATAGATCCTGGGACCATCCTTGATGGATTCCGTCCATTAAGTTGAAAATTTATTAGGAAAGATGGAACATTCATAATCAAAAAATTCAATAGTTCATGTCACCTTTTTTTTCTTTCAAGATAAAACAAAATCAGTTATTCATTCCAATAAGCTAATCAATACACATTAAAATAAGGAGAGGGAACATACATCCTGGGACTATCCTTGATGGACACTCTCCATCTAGTTGAAAATTTATTAGAAAAGATGGAACTTTCATCATCTAAAAATTCAATAGTTCATCTCACCTTTTTTTTTTCAAGATAAAATAAAATCAGTTATTTATTCCAATAAGCTCATCAATACACAATAAAAAAAGATAGAGGGAACATAGATCCTGGGACTATCTCAACACTACAATGACAAACACATTTATTACCATTGCTCTTGATTCAAGTACCCTTATCATTGAATGATGGAAGAAAGTATTTCTGTTTTACATTGAAAATTTCAAACAACCTAACTGTGTTCCCTTGTATGATTTTTTTCATTTTTTTTTTTCAGATCATATTCATTTTTCATTGGTTCCAAAAACTTGTTATTAAGATTATAAGTTTTTTTATTGATGTTTTGATCTTGAACATTTTTTCAGGTGCATGAGGGGAAAATTTGCTGATGATGAGAGATCAGATTTTGAGTCTTTATTATTCCACTTTTCATTTCAAGATCTTGTGAGGTGGGAAAGGTGCCAAGAAATTTTCCGCTTCTTATGCAGCTAATTCTTTCTGATAACATTTTAAGCAGCGCAAAATTGGTGTAGCACATAAACTTTTTTTCCTGCATTTTCTGAAAAATTTTCCTCCAAAACCCAATCATGAACCCCCTTTATATCAATGGTTTTTCATCTGCTTGATTGAATACAGGCTTAGTATCCCTCGGTGATCTCAAAGATCAACCTTTATAAACAACTTGCCACCCATTTTCATGGCCAATCTACAGCAGAAACTATAAGAACTTCACCTCATCCTCCAATTCTGGCTGCTTCACTAGAGCATGTCATTGTGGAACACAGGATCTTTGGTGCTGTAAACATTATAAGAGAAAAAGTGTATAAGGATGGCTGATTGGTAGGTGGTTGGAGTATTGATATCCAAGATTTTATGAGGTGAATCACCATTTAGAGGTGATGATGAAGGTGAAATATTTGATGCTATATTAAAAGATGAGTTAGTGTTATAAAAGTTGTGCTCATTTTTTCTCCTTTTATTTGATTGTATTTTTGGATTATGCTAAGGTAATACATTGTAGAAATCTAGGAATGTGAATTAAAAACAACATAGGAAGGAATTAAAAAAATGTGTGGCTATCTTTCCAATTGAAACTAAACCATGAAAAGAAAAAGTCAGAAAAAAAAGACAAGAAATATTACCAGATATTCGATATAGGTAACTGGATTTCCCCTAGGTTTATGATCTAGTCATATTTGAAGTGAATGTTGAAACACATTCCAGTATAGTGGTTTTATAAATTTCCTTTCTTTCCCTAATGGTTTACCTGACAGGTTTTCTACAATTTCTCTTGATGGTTTGAAAAATTAGAGTTCAGGATGGTGGTCACTACCTCAAATCCATGCACTTTCCAATTTAATTGGATATTGGTGATTTGTGCAGCAGCTGGTAAGATCATTACATGGGTGCAATTTGAAGTGGTCTCCTGAAATTTTTTCAGTCATAGTTATTGGAATCAATTGGAAAATGGTGTATTCACCTATATTTATCTATGAGGAAATTTTGAGCATAGTTTGTTAGTCTCATTCTGAGTAAGAACGTCTCTACTGTGGGGGGCTTTCTCAGTTGGCAAAGCCCCAAATTTTAAAACACTGGAATTCATTTAGCACCCTGTATTATGGAAAAAAACCACATCTGGTAGCCAAAGCTGGCAGTCTGTAGTATATTCGCAGGTGCTGCATTTGCTGCAGTTATTGATTTTGCTGCCATTTTGGTGATATAAGGGTGCTAAATATGGCATAGAAATAGCTCCCCAGGGAAAAAATCTATTCTACAACCCTGTTTAGCACCTGTGGCAGTGGGGATAAACAGAGTCTTGGAAGCTGAATATGCCTCAATGGCTTAATTTAGCTTGGACTTTCCCTAAAGATATTTTTGTTACTCAAAAAAAAAAAAAAAATAGCCATTTGCATTTGGTAGGATTACCAATTGAGTTACTGATTGAAGATCATAAAAATCAGAGGGCCAAAAATGAGTAAGCACTGAAGATTATACTTAATATTTTATTAACATGTTCAACAAGAGAAACTACCCAGTTGAGCCTGTTTTATTTTTCGTAGTCCATGGAAAATCAAGTTTGCCACCTTTGGACTTTTTCAAATTTTCCATTTCCAAACTGAAGGAATCCTCAAAAACCAACTGAGGTAATTTTTGGATGATGTTTCATTTGCTTTTCAAGGCACAGCTTTATGAATACTGTAGGTTTCTTCATTTATCTAACATTGTGAAGAAAGTTTCCAAAAGTTAAGCAAATGGTGATTTCCAGTTACAATAGTCAGATTTTAGTCAATAGAAATGTTTTCATAGACATGTGTGACATATCGGAAAAGCAAGAAAAAGAAATAACTTGTACTTTAAGAGACTGGCATAAACAGCGAGCCACAAAAGAAAGATTGGAGGAACAAGACAGGGAGTGAGATGGATAGATAGATGAGACAAATGCAGCAAGACCAGAAGAGCAAGGAAGAAACAAAGATTGGAGTCAAAATAGGATTCAAATGACAGAAACAGAAAAAACATACAGCAAATCAAGTGTTGAGGACATCAATTTCCATTGCAGCTCTTCTTGGGATGCATCAATGGGATTTGTATTTCTTCATGAGAATCTCAGATTGAGGACCACTAAATCCTTGACAATAAGTTGAAAGCTGCCCATAAATCCTTTGAAAGTACTTTCAAATTTTTATGAGCGGGCAAGATTGTCTCACTTTTTCAAAGAGAGTCTTTCAAGCAGAGTGCAATTTACATGTATGGGATTGCTTTTGGTATGCTGTAACAAAATTGGTTACCCTCATGAGTGTGTATGTTGTCAATTTTTTGTTAAGAGGTAATCACATTCTTTGATATAAGACCAGAAAATCTCTATTGGATTTAGTTTGCAGTGAAAATTTGGCAAAAAGAGGCAAACATGGGCAGCTTCTTCTACGATAGCTTGAAGTAAGGGTCTCTCATGGAGGAAATCTGATTGTTGTGAAAGTATTTTAGACCAGCAGCAGCTGGCTGGATGGGTCTGATTGGTGTTGATATCCGAGTTTTCTATTAAAGGGAACCTTCAGCATCTAAGATTTGAGTCACACATTGATCCTGTGTCAGGTAGTAACCGCTGTCCTGTGCTTCTTGAACAAGTTTGGCTGCTTGGTTCTCTGCATCTTTTTGAAGTTTGGAAGTCACACGTTTGAGCATCTGAATTTCAAAGGTGGTTTACCTGCTTCATGAGCTTTTGTGGTGTAATGTTGGCAAAGTCCATGCTCCTCTAAAATTGCTCAAACTCCTCTGGGTTGTCCAGAAAGGCGGGAATTGGGGTGAGCCTGATCATAGCAAAGTTTTTGAGGAAGGCCACAGAGATTTTGAGGTATGAAAGGGTCATCTTCTGGAATGATTGAGTCTCAGAGTCTAGCCTGCTTTCTACCAGGGTTGAGGTTCACATTATGAACTCTCAAAGCTGTTTTTGAAAATGCCCCATGTGCGGAAGAAAAGTCAAAAATGAAAATAGCTTTTGAATGAGGATGGATGATTTCAAAGATAGGGATTGCTTTTTGAGAAACTTGATGGCAAAGTTATTCTGTGTCCCACCATTTATTCCCATTTGAACCAGGATAGATGATTGTGGCAGAATCTTTGGACTCTAGTTTTTTTTTCATGAGCACCATGTGATGCTTGGAACTGATCTTCTGATAGCTTTAGCCTCCCAGTTGTCTCAAGGATGAATTCAGATATGTGAATGCAGCGACCAGCACTCTTTGATTGTATTTCAGTGGTTCCAGGGAGCAGCCAGGTAGATTTTGGCTTTTCTTTGGAATGAATAGTTGATTCATCATGAAAGATGAAGACTGTTTCTTTCATGTTATCAAGGATTTCAGGGTCCACTTCAACAGCTATATCTAAATTATCCCCCACATATATTCTTGAGAGTTTTTGGTAGAGATCAAAATCCATGATGTATTGTTTTCTAGCCCCAACAACGTCTGGTTGTTTTTGACCATCAAAGTAAAGGCATTTACAATGCTCTTGAGGACTGAATCCTAGTTTGAACATCCAACAAATTGCAGCATTGTGGCTGAGGTGCTTGTTTATTCCAAACTGGGGAAAAAGTGTTTTTACCACATAGTCTTGAAATACAATTGGAGTTACCTATCATAAAAACATGAGAAAAACTTTATAAATACAGATTAAAGCAATAAAGCAAAAAAACAGCTCACATGGCCAGGGACTTGAGACACCGCCCAAGAAAACAATGACTTTCTTAATTCTGGGTTATCAAGGATAGATGGATGGGTTTTGTGGTTACCATGTTTTACCTCAATAAGCCCCTTGTTGTTAAGTACACTGATAGATTGCTTGGCAATTAATAGAGCAAGATAAACACCACTTCTAGCTATTAAAGGCAAAGTTTAAGATGGAAGTTGTTTTAAGGCAGACCGAGTAGTTTTGAGTGATGCAGCAGAACTAGGGGATTGGGTTCCATTCAAGCTGTACTGAAGTCGTAGATTGATGAACTGAGTAATATTATCAATCATGAATTGAGGAGTCCTAAATTTTTTTTGTCTTTTTTTTCCTTGTCTTTGTAACGTAAAATAGTAATGGCAAGTGCAGAGTTCAATTCATTCCATTTAGATTGGTATTTTTCAGATTTACTTATGGGACCAGTGAGCTTTGGAGCTGAGAGATAATTGCTCAACACTTTTCGGAGACAGAGCTGTGTCAAGATTTGAATCAAAATCATAAAAGACTTAATCAATCTAAAACTCAAGAAAGTGAGTTATAAAATATTTTTAAAATAAAATATTTTTAAAATAAAATATTAAAAATTATATAATTAAATTAAAAAGAAACAATTTTTAATATATTTATTTTACCATTGCAGATAAAAATAAAATAAAGAAAAATTCTGCAATGATGTTTATGAATTAAAAATATTCTTTTTACCATGATTTAAAAAACTCAAAGTAAGTTTTTCATGAAGTTTAAATAAATTAAAAATAATATTTTTATTGTTTAAAATTGATTAAGAAAATTTTAATCCGTATTAGCAGTGATTTAACCTGCAGAATTATTTTTAAAAATGGTCAACAAGACCAAAAATGAACTATGACGTCATATTCATTAAAAATTATAAAACTAAAATAAATAACGGTCAACAAGCTCTTGACCAGACTTTTCTCATACAAAACGTTA
>JNCO01002203.1:0-19640 GCA_000785685.1 Uromyces viciae-fabae
TTCTTTTCCTCACCTGACCACTACTACACACCTAGGTATGTGTTCTTTTCTTTCACTGTCTCTTTCTTTTGTTTTCTTTTCTTTTCATTTCTCTCCTCAGTGATCAGTTAATCTAACCAACCTGACCACTACACACCTAGGTTCATCTCATCATATAATCTACATAATAAATAGTAAATTTTTGGCCAAAAGAAAATCTGTGTGATTACTGTTTACCTGAAATAGTGTCATAGCGTTGTTTGATGAAACAATTTCAGCGTATTGGATAATTCTGTGTTACCATGTAAAGACAAAGTGTCTTCACCAACGGTTCAACCATTCCTTTTTTCCCATTTTATCTTTAGTTATTTGTTTGCCTTTGTAAATTTTTGTTTTAAACATTTCTTCTTATTGAACCGATTACTCGTTATCATGCCACCAGTATGCAGATCACCTGTTCGCCCAACTAAATCATTGGAGGCGGCACCACTCACATTGAATGCAATGTCTCCTGGAGAATCGATCCACGTGGATGTTTCCAGAGATCGCAACGACGAGGAGTCACGGACCATCCCTCCTCACCAACAGATTCAAAATAGGACAAAATTTGATCATCAAACTTTGAAAACAGTGTTGCTACGTTTTGGGACAAGTGGGGTGTTGAAGCAGGATGGGTCAAATTTTTGGATGTGGTTAGCAGAGTTAGAGGAAATGGCCAACGACACATTTTTTGATAGGTTTTATTATTCTTCCCCTTGTACCAATAATGACTACGATCAATTAGCGAGAACAATTATCATCCAAGTATTAGAAACTTCTATGCATGCTGACCTGTATCAATGTCATTCAGCTTTCGAGGTGATGGAAACTTTAAAGAATCGATTCAATTGTATCAGTCGGGCTGCGCAGATTGGGAAATGGAACGAATTGAGGGACTTGAGGATAATGGTGGAATCAAATCCGGCGGCTGTGGCATCAAAGTTGAGGAGCATAATGGTGGATCTTAGTGATATGGAGTGTTTTGTGGGAAGGAATAATGTACTCAGTTTAGTTTTTCAAACTGCGATCGATCCAGGTAGCAAGCTAGGAATAGACTTTATGGGACGAGTAGAAAACGAATTGACTTGGAATGAGAAGAAACCATTAGACTTCAATAAATATGTCAACCTCCTTACATCATCAGTCATGCATTTTCGGAATCTTCCGAAAGAAGAAGCAATGCCTTCAGTACTGTCGACTTCAGTTAAAGCGGAAACACCAGAAGTTAAAACAGAATCTGTCATAAGTAATGAAGATAACGTCTACGTATTGTCTAGTACTTTTAAACGACAATGTTTTCGTTGTAAATCTACTAATTATTTAATCTCAAACTGCCCAGTTCCCGAGCAACCACAGGCAAGATTCAATTGCAGTAACCAAACCCCGGTGTATGCTCATGGCCAATACAGAGCTTTCTATCCCGTTCTGGCTCCGGCTATTCCCCATTCTGGAACTCCGACACCGCGAGCGCCAATGCAGAATTCGTCAGGCTATCAACGCATGGATAGCTATCGACCAGATTATTGTGGAAGGAAACCCGATTCCAGAACACCTGAGCCTACTTGTGGTGGACCACAGTTCAATAATTTGGATTTCGGGAGCGAACCTTTTCCCGATGATAACCCTCAACCTGCTCTTTGGGATACTGGTGCTACACATCATTTGACGGGAGATCTGTTCGCATTAACTAATATTTGTTTACTGCCTAAAACCCTTGAGATTAAAGTGGCAACTAACTCCCATGCTCATTTTGTCACAGCCAAGGGCAGTCTGACCTTCAATGGTCCGAATTCAACCATTATTACAATTAATGATGTCCTGTACTTCTGTTTCGCGGGTTCTACTCTAATTTCTCCAGTGTCGCTACGTCTTCAAGGTTTCAAGTTTTCATACAACAGCCGAGAGGACAGCTTTAACGTATTTGATGGTGTGCATCTTTGGGTGAAAAGTTGCTTGAACCTTGCAACACGAAAGTGGATGTTCCCCCAGCCACTCCGTTGACCTGTCAACAGTTGTTTTTCTTCTTTTTCTTCAAACAATCATTCTCTTCCTTTGCGTCATTTCAGTTTTTCTTCTTTATTTCTTGATTCTCCTTGTCATAATACTGCAAATCTTCACTCTTTTGTTCATAAACCTGAAACTCCATTTGTATATACTCTTCCTAATGTAAAGATTACACCTACTTTTTTACCATACCCAAAGCCCCTTACTGAGCTAGAATACTACCATCGATGCCTTGGCCACCTTCCTTTAGCCGCTATGCGCAGACTTTCCAAAATGAATCTGGGACCTGGTTTTCCAGATACGTTACCTGCGGGAGATTTTGAATGCGAAGACTGTCTGATCAATGCAGTGTTGTTTTTATTGACTAATGGCTGCTCACATCTTGTGGCTTCCTATTTTACTTTTTCTTCTTTATATTTTATTTTTAAATTAGGCCCTCTTTGGGGTTCTAAAGTTGTTTCTATTTAAACTTGCTCTTGCTGATGAAATAAAAACCAACAAGTTTGAGCATTTTTTCATTATTAACTACCTCAGTTAACAGTTCCCTGAAGAATTCAACATTGCTCCTTGTTCATCAAATCTTCATTATTAACTACCTCAGTTAACAGTTCCCTGAAGAATTCAACATTGCTCCTTGTTCATCAAATCTTGAAAATCAAAAGTCCAGGTTCAGAAAAACTTTAGATTTACAGTCTCGCTTTTCCTTCAAAAACTCAATCTCAAAACTTCTTTATCAACTTAATCAATCTTATCAACCATTGACAACTCAATTGATTCTATCTTCAAAATCCACCAATTTCTTTATTTTTCATGCTCTCAATCTATTGATCTAATCAACTTGAACAATGGATAACAAAATCAAATCAATTCCTCTTTTGACCATTGAATCGTTCTCAGAATGGCATTTCAAGATGAAGAATGCTCTCAGAGGCAAAGGACTCTACAAATTGGTCTCAGGAGAAAAGAAAGTTAATCGCGATGAGAAAGGACGATATGCCCCAACGGACTCCGATGACATTGATCAGGCTTTGGCAATGCTCAGTCTTCGTATTAATCGCGATGAGAAAGGACGATATCCCCCAACGGACTCCGATGACATTGATCAGGCTTTGGCAATGCTCAGTCTTCGTATTCACAAATCACTTATCTCTACAGTCACTGCAAACGGAGGTGATGACGATCCAATCATTCTTTGGAAGAACATCATGACATTTGGTCGATCAAAGAAAGAAGCTGATATCTTTCAAGCTTATCGACAGTTGAACAAAATTCAAGTTGATCCCAATAATCTTCCTCAATCGATTCTAGCATATCGTGATTCCATTTCCGAGCTTAAGGCTCTCGATTTAGTTAGTGAAAATGATGAGAGACAGATTGCTCATCTGATTCTAGAGAAGATTCCTGACTCACTCGAACGAGTCCGCGACTCAATCATTGACTCAGGCCTAAACTCTACTAAAGTTACCTACGATCTTGTCCTTGAAGCCTTGGATAGTAAAGCAAAGACTCATACAATTCCAGTCACATCTTCTTCTTCTGAAAATCTCACTCGTTCGAACTCTGATGCTGCTGAAGCACTGTACACTTACAAATGCTTCAATGGTGTCCATAATCCTAAGGCTGGACATCCCAAGAAGTTCTGTTTTGCCGAGAATCCTGAGCTTCGCAAGAAACATATCGATCAAAAGAAAAACTTCAGTTCATCAAATGAGAAAGCTGAAGCTAACTTAGCGAGCGCTTTTTCAAACATTAACATCGATTCGGATGGTGAAGAAGTTGCTGAACTCTTGTAATTCATCAATTTGCACTTAAACTATATTACTTTATATTATATTAAAGTTTTTATTAATCTATATTTCAACATTCTGTTTTGCCGAGAATCCTGAGCTTTGCAAGAAACATATTGATCAAAAGAAAAACTTCAGTTCATCAAATGAGAAAGCTGAAGCTAACTTAGCGAGCGCTTTTTCAAACATTAACATCGATTCGGATGGTGAAGAAGTTGCTGAACTCTTGTAATTCATCAATTTGCACTTAAACTATATTACTTTATATTATATTAAAGTTTTTATTAATCTATATTTCAACTAGATTACACTTTACTAAATCATATTACTTTATATTAAGTTTAGCTATTTTAGATTTAGCTTTACTTTATTATATTAATCATATTAAATTTTTATTATATTGAAAACTATATTATATCATATTCTACTATATTATATTAAGCTAGATTAAAATCTAGCTATATTATATCAAACTATATTAAACTATATTAAGCTACATTAGATTTAGCAATATTACATCAAATCATATTACATTATATTAAAAGTATATTATGTCCAAAATATACTTAAATTATATTATATTAAAAAATTATATTATATTAAAGTAATCTTATATTAAAATTATATTATATTAAAAATATCTTATATTAAAACTATCTTATATTATAGATAGTCATATTAAATCATATTTTGTTATACATAAAATTATATTAGATTTTAGTTCATTCTTAAGCTAGATTAAAATTTAGCTATATTATATCAAACTATATTAAACTATATTAAGCTACATTAGATTTAGCAATATTATATCAAATCATATTACATTATATTAAAAGTATATTATGTCCAAAATATACTTAAATTATATTATATTAAAAAATTATATTATATTAAAGTAATCTTATATTAAAATTATATTATATTAAAAATATCTTATATTAAAACTATCTTATATTATAGATAGTCATATTAAATCATATTTTGTTATAAATAAAATTATATTAGATTTTAGTTCATTAAAATTTAGTTACATGATTTTATTATTTTTATTTTTATTTTTATTTTATTGTTTCTTTTATACATCCTCAAGCTGTGAGCATGGGGGTGTGTTGTTTTTATTGACTAATGGCTGCTCACATCTTGTGGCTTCCTATTTTACTTTTTCTTCTTTATATTTTATTTTTAAATTAGGCCCCCTTTGGGGAACTTGCTCTTGCTGATGAAATAAAAACCAACAAGTTTGAGCATTTTTTCATTATTAACTACCTCAGTTAACAGTTCCCTGAAGAATTCAACATTGCTCCTTGTTCATCAAATCTTGAAAATCAAAAGTCCAGGTTCAGAAAAACTTTATGCAGGTCTGAACAAAAATAGGTTGACTTCTGATCAACGCGTTTTAAACAAGATGGATATATGGGCCGTTGATCTAGTTGGCCCATTTGAAGAAGATACTGTCGATAAGGGTCGATTCGTGCTTACTATTAGAGATATTGCTTGTGGCTACAGTGAAATTAAAATTTTACAAAAGAAATCGGATGCCACACCGTTACTCATTTCTACCATTTTGAAATTTGAAAACCAGACTGGTAAGCCACTGAAAGTGATCCGTTCGGACAATGGGGGGGAGTTCAATAACAATGTTCTTAGCAAATTTTTTATGGAGAAAGGCATTGTCGCGGAAAGATCATTAGCTTACCATCACTATCAAAACGGAAACATAGAGCGTTTTAATCGTACTCTCCAGGAAATGGGCCAAACTATTTTTTCAGCTAGTCGTCTGCCGAAACGATTTTGGGGGTTAGCATTTTCTTGGGCATGTACTACCCTCAATCGTATCCCCAACAAAACCAGTGGTGCTATCACCCCTTATGAAGCAATGTTCGGTTTCAAACCAAATTTTGATTGACTTATTCCTTTTGGTAGTCCTGGATACGCACATGTACCAGTATAAAAACGACGGAAGTTAGATGATCGAGCGCGGCTAGGCTATGCAGTGGCAATTTTTCCCGATAGTAAGGGTTGGTTATTCTGGTTGCCAGGTTCCGATTCCTTTTGCAGTTCGGCAATCTGTGTCTTCAGGAAATTACCTGACCCCGCTAGCTGTATGTCGTTGAAACTTGGTGATTTTTCGGCAGAACATTCTTTTAAGAATCAAGAGGCTATAGTAGACAACATCAATGCATCGACGGTGCCTATTCTTTACAGTGAACCTAAGTCCTTTGCTGAGGCGATGAAAGGAAAGGAAAGAGATGCTTGGGTAACGGCTATCAATGATGAACTGTCTAACCTGAAGGAGTTGGGTGTTTGGGATATTTGACCGGTACCTGAAGGAACAAAAATCTTGGGTGCCAAGTGGGTGTTTGTCAAAAAAACAGATAACGATGGGAACCTGCTTTGTTATAAGGCACATTATGTCGCAAAAGGTTACAATCAACAAGCGGGGACCCAATAAAACGAAACTTTCGCGAGCTATAGCGGCCAGAAACCAATGGCCGGTACACACGTTTGACTTCACGGAAGCTTACCTTAATTCTCCAATTCATGAAGAAGTCTGGGTAAAACCCCCGCAAGGTCTTGCAGTTCCGAAAGGTTCTGCCTGTCTGCTTAAAAAAGCGTTGTACGGAACAAAACAAGCGGCACGCTGTTGGTGGGTGCACTTGTCTGGAACTCTGGTGTCTTTAGGTTATGGTAGCAGCCAATACAATGCGAGTATCTATACGTTACAACGAGATGGTGGTCGGGAGGTTATCTGGATACACATGGACGATGGTATCATAACGGGACCCAGCCAAGCAAGTCTCAAGTCTTTGGAAAAAGAATTGCGGAATCAAATAAGTATCAAGTGGTTGGATGTTCTTGATACCATTGTTGGGTTACAAGTTAAGCGTAATCCTGCCGGTTTTGTCCTGAGCCAACCTAAGTTGATGTCAAAGCTGTTGGGTGCGCATTGGGATGGCGTGTCCACTCACAAAACCCCTTTACCGGGGTTAAATCTTCCGTTGAGAGACGAAACCAGTCCCTCTCTCAATGCCGACAAATATTTTTCTCTTATTGGCACCTTAAGCTACCTATCCGTTGGCACTAGGCCAGACATTACATTTTCTGTTAATTTTCTCGCCCGGTTTGCAAAACATCCCACTGGAGAACACTGGTGCTGGCTTAATCACCTGGTTGGATATGTGGCTGTAACGCGGGACCGGCCTTTACTTCTGAACCCCGATGATTCTCACCCGTTGCGATGCTACGTTGATGCAAACTAGGGGGGTGAGTTCTGCTGTTTGACTTATGGGCTTGTAATTTTTGCGTGGGATTGTCCAGTAGCTTGGGTTTCGTGGCGATTGGAAACCATTGGCAGCTCTACCGCCCATACGGAATACATGGCGCTGGGGATGGCCACTCGACAAGTTCTTTGGCTACAAAATCTTCTTGAGGATATGACGGGGACACGGTATACGGGACATTTATACTGCGACAATCAGGCCGCTGTTAAGATTGGGACAAACGATGCGTCAAATAAATGGACCAGACATACTGACCGTAACTTTCACCTTACAAACCAAGCAATTTTTTGCCAACTCATTAATCTCTATTGGATCCCTACCAAATAGAAACTCAGGGATATATTCACCAAGAACCTCGCACCGGCGGTTCACGATTACCAGGTGGATAAAATCCTGGGATGCTCCGTCGAGTGGGGGGGTGTTATGTCTAGTGGACGTCAGACCCCTAGACATATGACACATTGACATATCTCGACATTGGGTCTTTCTCTCTTTCTATTTCATTTCATAATATTGAAATTCCATTCTCTCATGTACTCCGCACAACATGTATATATACGCATGTACTTGAACCATTCTCTTAGTGCTTATGCAATTAATATAATATTTCATCTTTGTATAGCTCTTTACCTATCACAACAAAGGAATCCTTTACAATAAATCGCTCAGGAAGGAAGGATTCATTTTATTTGCAATACTGATTTGATAAGAAATACGTAAGAAGGAATTGTGAGGATTAAACGTTTAGGACAGGTGTGCCTCACGGGCCACAATATTTTGATGTGGGATCCACGCCGAAGAAGACGGCGTCCCCGGGGACTCTCACTATGACAGTTGAGGTGTCGGGTCACCCCACACCGACTTCCTTTTGGATACAAGATCCTCCAAAAAACATCATTTCAGCCTGGCCGAATTCTTTACCTTTAGTTTATCCTTGGTTAAAGTTTTGCTTAATGACCCAACGGTCACATCTGTGTTATGATTGTTAGATTATATGGGTAACATTGAGAAATTTTTTCATCTATTCTTTTATTCTCACTGATCAGTTGTTTTTTATCTATGTTTTTCTTTTCATATCACAGTGTTGTAAAACATAGATGATCTATGTATGCCAGTTGTATTTTCATTACATAAGACAGCCAGCTTGTACAATAAGAAGTTTCACTATCCTTTTTTTGACTCTTCTTATTTTACAAGGTTTTTTTTTTCTTTTCCTCCTTTTTATGTTTTTATCAGTTTCATTTTCTCATGCAACTATCCTTTTTGTGACTCTTCTTACTTTACAAGAACCATAAGGATCAATAGGTTAAAATCCCATCTCTACCGACATGACCAAACCATTGAAATCTAAGCAAAAATCTTGTTCTACTGGTGTTTCTCAAACAAATACACTGGTTAATGTCCCTGGTGGATCAGTAGAACAATACAAATCACTCAACGCGCATGGAGAGGTCAACCATGAATACTATGTCACCCATATGAATACATTGACTAATAGCCTCAATAATCTGAGCAAGCAGATGAATTGTGTCATCAAGGCTTCTGATGGAAGAATGATGACAATTGAACGTCTTGTTGAAAGCAAACCAGTTACCTCTACTACTCGAGAACCGCCTCACCTTGGCATGACTTCTACCACCTCACATGCAAAGAAACAGTTCTTGAAGGACCCCTTGGCCCTCCATCAATCTATGAACTCCGATTATGCACCTCTTAATTTCGACGGGTCCAACTTTTCCACCGGGACTCGAGCGTTGAACGACACATTAGATTATGTGTTCAAAACCAATAATTTTCTTGACTTATCTGTGAAGTTTTTGTGTGCCAATGACGAGGACAAAACAGCTATAGTTGTCTTATTACAATCAACGTTAACACCTAGCCTAAAAATTCTTATGAAAGATTATTATAAGCCAGAAAAATTCTTATATACAGCGATTTGTAATTGCTGTCAACGTACCGATAGACATCACAAACTAGACATTATAAACCAACTGAAGCAATTTTACCTAGACCAGACTAGCTATGATTCAAACAGCAAAGTGCTTGTGAAATACCAGTCCATGGTATCTGAATGCATCAAACAAAATCTAAAGGTCAACAAAGTTTTTGGATTAATTCTAAAATCAGTTATCCAGCCACCCAATTCCTGCAAAGGGAATTCTTTCCAGAACAACTTAAATCTCCGGTTAAACAATACCACTAGTACTCCAACCAGAAAAACTGTTGTGAGACTCCAAAAGAGGCTAGAGAGTTTAAGCCCTTATGGCAGAATTCAGAAGGGGATGAAGGAGTAAGTACTCTGCCTTTCTTAATGACAAGAAATCACTGATAGACTGTTTGTCTGAGAATGAGCAGGGAGCAAGGCTACACCTGATTTATGGTAAGGAATTGGAAGTTTAAGAGGGTGTTTCCAGCACTCAGATTGGTTTTGAAAAAAGGTAAGGAAACAGCAGGATAGCTGCGAGAGCAAGGATGTGAGTCAAGTCCTTGTGGCTCTTAAGAAAGGTAAGGATGGATGTGAGCAATGGCTACACAATGAAGGTTCAATGAATCTTCAAGTATTTATTTCTTGGTAGGTATGTAAGTATTATTTAATATTTGTTATTATTATGGGGAATGTCCAGTTATACTTGGATAATGGGGGGAGGTATTATTTTTCTGATAAATCAGGGGATGATCAGATGGGGGGGAAATGATGAGGAGAGAGCTCCTTATATAGAAAATGGAAAATAAAATAGGGTACAAGTGAAACAGGGTACAAATGTAAGTTTCTCACACAAAGAACATGCTTTCTAACTTAGAACTTGATAAAAATGTGACCTTAACTCCTTCCATATATGTGCCCCTGAACTGAAACTGTGAGTTAAACTGTAAGTACAAATAATAGTGTGTAAAATCATGTGTAAATAAAGTATAAACATGTCATGAGGTCACTGCCACATGCATGCTGCTTAGTATAAATAATGATGTGATTTTATGTTTAAGTTAAGATAACTATAATTTATACTATTCTTAATCCATAAAGCTTGATTCTTGAACTTAATAATGTAAATAAACTATTCTAAGTACCTTCTTCCAGTCTTCTGCCTTGAGTAACTTCTAAACTAGTGGAGTTATTGATATACTTTTGGTGAGTGACTGGGGGTTATTTTTGGTGTAGAATCCATTTCTGAAATAACATTTGAGGATTTCATGATCCTTCATAGTGAAAATATAAAAATTTTATTGTGACCATTTAAACTACCACACCATTAGTCGCACAATCCAACAACTAGAGAGAGAAACTGCTAGCGGAAATCTGAATAACCCAATTGTCATCATCGGATGCAACAAGGCTCCAAACCTCCAATCCCATATAATCCACCAATATCTACTGGTTCTCACCAGTTTGGGTCCAAAGATTTAGCCAACACAATGCAGTACAAAGGAGTACAGCAAACTTATCAGCAAAAGGAGAAGCATGGCCATACATGCAAGTACTGCATAAAAATTGGTCATTGGGCAAATCAGTGTTGAATTCTTATGGCTGACGTTGCTAGTGGGAAGGTTCAAGAACCTGTGCAATCTCCCACACCCTTGAAAATTCAAAACATTGAAATGGATTCACATCCTGATGAAAATGTACTGGTGGACTCCGGGGACTCAGAGGTGTGTGGGAGTGAAGAATCTCCATTTTTTACGTTGGATCAATTGCTACCTGAACCCGTTCCCGTTTTAATGGCATCTCAAAAATATGATTTACAACTTACGGGAATTGGTAGCCTGAAAATCCCAACACCAAGTGGGACATTCAGGATCAATAATGTACTCAATCATCCATCTATACCTACTGTCATTTTATCTCTTGGGAAATTAACCTCAAACGGCTTTAGACCCATTTTTCAAAAAGACTCTCAAATGATTTTAATGTTTAATGGTTATGTGTTCAAAACTGTTTTTTCCAATTTTTTCTGGCATCTCATCAAAAATCCAGCTCCTGTGGTTTTTAATGCAATGAAAAATAACCCTTCTCCTTCTGCTATATCTTGGCATTGTCAATTGAGCCATGCGAAGAATAAGATGGTCAAAACTTTTGTACAACGTTTTGTTCAGCCATACTCCAAGCAAGATTGGGATGATTTTTTCTGTGAACAGTGTGTGATATCAAAAAGCACTGATCACAGATCATTACCACCATCATCTATCCCCAAGTCCGCCATTCTAGACTTATTAGTGTTGAAATTTCAGTCTCAATTTGTGACAGTAACATGTTCAAGTTGATTATGCTCAAGTCTTCAAGTAGTTTGTCTTAAATTCCAGTCTATTAATATGCTAAGTAGAATATTGAAGTTAAAATAATTCTATAGTCTAGTAATATGTTAGTTACATATTGAAGTTAAACCAGTAATATATTATGTTAGTTACATAAAAAATTCTAGTAAGTTATGAGATAGTTTCTCATTCAAAGTTCTTCTAGTTGAAGCAAAAAGCAGTTCTTCTTATGGAAGTAAAATTAGTTCTTCTTATTGAAGTAAAAGTAGTCTTCTAGTTGGAGTAAAATAGTAGTCTTGTCAGAATCATATTGAATATATTAATTTTGCACATACTATAAGTTTAGTATTATTAAACATTGAAATAAATTTATTGATTCCAAAACTTCTCCTGCTACTTCTTGAATCATTCCAAGTGTCTTTGACACTTGCCCCCTTTTACTATAAAAAACTCTTAGTTGTTGCTTTAGCCCAGTCAGCGAAGCATTCAGCTATTTGTGTTAATTTTCTCCTAAATTTTCCATCCTCTCAAGTTGAAAAATAAACAATTAGTAACAGATGTGATGGGCCCGTTTGAGAAAGATTTTCATGGAAACAAATATCTTTTAACCCTCCACAATCATTTTTCCATGTACACATGGGTGGCTCTGTTAAAACTGAAATTGGATGTAACAACACAACTTACGGCTTGGTTACAACTTATACACACAAGGCATTCTAGGTATCCCAAATTCATCAGATGTGAAAATGGAGGTGAATTTATGTCTTAAAAAATATCCACTGTTTAGTGTGAAAAAGGTATAACTTTGGCTATTACCTCACTGTATCATCCTGAGGAGAATGGTGAGGCTGAAAGAGTAAATTGTATACTAAATGATATGGCTCGCTGTATTCTCCACTCAAGCAAGCTGCCTAACACTTTTTGTAGTCATGCGCAGCAAGTGTCTGCTTATATTCATAACCAATCACCTCATTCTAGGATACATCCAAAAACTCCCCTTGAAATTTTCTTTGATCAGCAACCAAATGTTGAATACATACACCCTTTTGGTGCTAGAGAACTGGTATTCAAACCAGAACAGCAACCTTCCACCAAATTGGACACCAGAGCGGAAGAGGTGTATTTGGTTGGCTATCCAGCTTCGGAAAAAGGATGGATCTTTTACTCCAAAAGATCCAAGTTCATTCAATTGGCCAATGCCACATTCCCCAATTTCCAAAACCTTCCGACCATCTCTCTGGAGGTCCAGCAAAATGATGTAAAATTTTTGCTTAATCCTTTAAAGATAGGAGAGGTTGATACCGACCAACAAGAAAAAAATCATATAGAAGCTGCACAGGGACCACCAGTAGCTTCTGATGTTGATATTCCTCAGCATATGCATCTGGCACTGCGGGGTAAACACTCAGACCTGTAGCGAGTGGCAGCTTTGAAGGAAATTGAGCAACTCGACAAACTTTCAGTTTGGGAATCTTTCAAAATACGTCCCAGGATGAAGATCATTGGGGCATGTTGGGTTTTTGTCTTGAAGTAATATGAGAATGGTTTTATTAAAAATTTCAAAGCCCAATACGTTGCAAAAGGCTTTACACAACAAAGCGGTATCACTGCCATGATATGTATGCTCCAACGGTGTCGCTCATGACCTTAAGGACACTCCTTTCAATGGTGCTTAATCTTAATCTGCACATTGCCTCATTTGATTTCACCTCGGTATATTTGTATAGTCCCATTGAAGAGGAACTGTATGTTAAACCTCCAACAGAACTTCTCCCTGATCTCAAAGGAAAATTCATGCGGTTGCGCAAGGCCCTATATGGAACCAAGCAGGCCACGCACTGCTGGAGGTTACATTTCAAACGAGTGCTTGCCAGTTTTGATTTTGAAGCCATCAAAGTTGAAGCATCCCTATATCTGTATTGGAAAGATAAGTCTTACATCATCATGAGGATGCACGTTGATGACAGATTAATCATCAGTAATGATCTCTCATCCATCCACCGGATGAAGACTCATCTTGAAACGGAACTCGAAATTAAATGGCAGGAGGGCTTGAAACAAATAGTGGGGTTGAATATTTCTTGCAACAACAATTCCATGACCCTGGATCAATGGGTAATTGCGAGTCTGATTGTAGAGAAATATCCTTGGTCAATTATCAAACAAACGACAATGCTACCTGAAGGTGTTTTGGAATGCTATGTTGGAACACCAATTGAAGAAGCAGCCTATCGTTTGGTTCTGGGGTCGCTACTTTACCTGCATGCGGCACAAGACCCAACATTGCTTATGCTTTGAAAATTCTAGCTTGTCATAGTAATTGCCCTGGCCAAGTTCATTGGAATGCCCTGGATCACTTAGTGGGTTACTTGTCTTGCTTTCCTAACAAACGCTTAGAATTCTCAAGAGGTCAAAAAACTATCACCCTTTGGACAGATGCAGGGTGGGGAGGAAAACATGAGCAATCTACCTCTGGGTTCTTGCTACAGGTTTGGAGCAATCCGGTTTTGTGGGGTTCTAAGTGGCAGGAGATGGTAGCAATGTCAACATGCACCACAGAATTAGTAGCTCTATTTTGTGCTACTCAAGTTTTGGAAAATTTGAAAGTCATCATGGATGACATCTTTCCTGCAATGTCTTATCATATTTTTGTTACAATCAGGCAGTGGTGATCATTGGCACTGATAACACCTCAAAGAAAAAAACTAAATATCTCTCTTGGGCTTTCTACTTTGTCAATCATTTTGTGCGAGAACACTCGTTCAAGCTGCAATGGATCAGAACAGACGGTCAACTTGCCGATATCTATACTAAGCGCTTGGGACCATCACAACATCTGTCCAACACTGATTGTCTCAAATTGGTTGAATTTTAAATTTATTTTCTTGTTATATATATATTTTTTTCCCCCTCATTTTCTTTTTCTTCTCTCGGACCATTTCTCAAAATTATGAAGGGCTGTTATTTTATATGGGTAACATTGAGAAATGTTTTCATCTAATCTTTTATTCTCACTGATCAGCTGTGTTTTATCTATGTTTTTATTTTTGTATCACAGTGGTGTAAAACATAGATGATCTATGTATGCCAGTTGTATGTTCATTATATAAGACAGCCAGCTTGTAAAATAAGAAGTTTCACTATCCTTTTTGTGACTCTCCTTATTTTAGAAGGTATTTTTTTTATTTTCCTCCTTTTCATGTTTTTATCAGTTTCATTTTCTCATGCAACTATCCTTTTTGTGACTCTTCTTCTTTTAAAAGAACCTTAAGGATCAATAATGATGATGATGTTGGCGTTCTCTAGGAACAGGAGCGGGATGGTTATGTGCCAAACAGTTGATTGGGTTATAACCAGCAAACCCAGATGGAATTATGATGTGATGGACGGTTGGGTACCATATGTACAGTGCCCAGACAAAAGTCAAGGACACTCCAATTATTGTTTTACAAAATACAATCATGTTTTTTTGAAAAAAAAGATCAATTTTTAGAGAATCTTCTAAAGAAGATGAATATGAAAAAAAGTTAACAAAAACAAAACTAAAAAATAATTTGTTAATTGCAGTTTTTCTAAAAATTGATTGATGAGAAGGAAAAATACAGAAAAAAGGGGCTATAGTTTCTGAGGCTCCAGGGAGAATGATAATAAGTTTCATTTTAAGAAAAGTCTGAAAATAAATAATTAAAATAAATTACTTAATAAATTAATAACAATAATCATAAATTTTGAGAATTTGATATCACCAACAATCCGCAAGGCATAGCACAATGGTATTCAATGCATTTGTTGGGACCCTGGAATATTATTTTTTTGAATATTCAAATATTTGCAGATATTTGATAAAAAAAAAACTCAGAGATAAAAAAAATATTAATAAAATGGAAAAAATCATGTTATTGTATTTATTTGAATATTTTTCATTTTGTAAAAAACATCCAATAATCATTCAGTATTCATGTATACTAGTATAGAGCCATCTTTAACATTAAAAAAAAGAAAAAGATAATAAAAAAATCAATAAAATAGAAAACATGACATGATTGTATTTCTTTTTACAATGTATTTATTTAAGTTTGTACCATGTAATGTATTTAGAATTCACAACTATCTCAAAATCTGATTCTGAATTTTTTATAAATTGTTTTCCAAGCTCAATTGAATTGCCACAGAGCTATGATTCCAAACAAATGTTTGCTTCAACTGAGTCACCTGAGAGAGAAACCCTCTTGATTCTTACCAGGTTTCCAGACTGCAAGAATACTTGCTTGCTTGCAGCTGAACTTGCTGGGATGGCTAAGTAATCCTTTGAAATGGGCAAAACTGTTGGCAGTAAATATTGGTTTCCTTTCCACCATTCAATTATATCTTTTTTGAATGGTGGATTGGCCATATGGAGGTAAGCTATTATTTTATCATTTACTGTTGGTTTTGAAGTTTTTTAAAATTTTTCAAAGGATGGATTTCTTGTTCAGCTTTCTTTTTTTATTTTAATCAGATGAAATTGACAATTTTGAGAGTTTGATAAAATAACATTCAGAGTATTCTTTGAATGCAGCCTTCAAAACCTTCACAGCTTCATCCTTGAAGTCTATCCAATCAGTATCACCATTTTCCTCATTGTCCCTGTCAGTATCAAAAGGTTGTTGTTAAAAGAAGTTAAGCTTGAAAAGTTGATCTAAAACAACAGCCAGTATTTAGTGTTGAGAGTGTACAGAACAGTATCTTTAAGTTCATTTATTGCAGCTTTTGCAGCAGCTTCCATCAAACATTTTGAAGTGATTTGAGACTTTGAAAATGTTTTGAGTGTCTCCTTGCAGTGATTTTTTGACCGTCTCCTCACAGTGATTCATGAGTGCATTGTATCACAGAACCACAATAGTTAAAGGGGCATAGTACTCTCCTTGAGTGTCAACCAATTCCTGTTGGAACTTTTTGATAGAAGTGTGAATCCACTCAAAAGGAATCCAATCATCATTGTCTATTGCTTCCTGAATAAAAAAAAGAAGAAAAATTAATGTTTCAACATGAATGAAAATCCAATGAAGCAATAGGAATAAAACTGTAAAATACTTACCATCTCACGCACTTCATAATTGAAAGCTTTCACTGCTTCAATCACCTGAGATTTTCCTTGATCTGATTTTTCCTTCTTTTTTGATGCTTTTTTTTTTTGATTTTGTATTCTTTATTTTCTTTATTTATTTGTATGAAGTAAGAAGGTCATCAATTCCCGGTCTTTGGATAAGGGCTGGATCAAGAATATCAAAGGTTGAATTCCAACGAGTAGCACTGTTGATGATTGGTTTTGATTTTTCAATGTTGTTATCTTTGCACATTTCTTGAAATATCTTGTATACTTGATCAGATTATTTAATATGTAATATGACCAATAAAACTTTTGTCAAATCATCATTAACAACCTTGGGCAATTAATTGGAAGCGAGGTTCAGAATGTGAGTGAAGCACCATATATGTCCTTCAGGTGTGGCCAAGATTTTGGTATCAAGTTATTTCTGTATGAACGTATTGTGGTTGGAAGCATTATCTAGTGTGATTGATAAGATTTAGCTTCCAAGATAAGCAAGGTCAATTTATTCATTGGCAAGTTCAGGGTCTTCTTTTTCTTGGTAATTGTCAAGATGAGTAAAATCACTCTGACTCTCTTGATCAGATGTTTCTTCAGAGCAAGAATTGATTTGGATAATATTTCCTTTCTTGGAGCTGATATAAAAGGCCGAGTTGATAAAGAATTATTCAAAGATCTCAAGTAGTTTTTCATGTATATTTAAACCTTTGTGCTTGTCATGGAATGATCAAAATCTTATGTTTGCCCATAAGGGTTTCCAATCTTTTGAGATGGGGTGGCAAGTAAGTGATATATGTGGGGTTCCTCCAGAGGATGACCAGATATTGGCTGTAAAATAAAACTCTTCAGATTGTTCTTATAAAAAGTTGAAGAATAATGGTTTAGAATCAGCATAGAGGGTCTTTATCTTTTGTGAAACTGCGTATTTTCTCATGATAGAGATCCTTATGTCTAGAGTTTGAATAATATTAATAAATTTGGTTGATTTGATATTTGAGTACGGCACTTGATCTTCAATTATCCAACTGATAAATTTACTCTTGAATTTTACCTGGCAAGTGTTTCTCAAGGTGCAATGGAGAGGCCCTTCAGATTCAGATTTGAGTTTGCCTCTGTGGTAGTTATTTAAGGATTAAATACAATTTATTATTTTTCACCATCAAGGACTTAAAATTGTTGAATTATTATTGATCTTTTGGATTTTCCACTTAATTTTACCCCTAGTCACTCAACAGAAGCATATCAAAAAGTTCACTAGTTTAGAATATATTCAAGGAAGAAGACTCAAGAAGAGGTACTTGTGTTTCTCAAGTTAAATTATATAATTATTAATTTATTCCATAGTTATTTATCATTCTAACCATAGTCCATGCTACATACATCTTACAAATAACTCATACTCCCATGCAGCTCCAAGGGATTATTTCACATTACATCACTCTATTTGTTTTCTCACAGTGGAGCACTTTATTTTTCCCATGACCTCACTGACAGGAATCTAGACCTGGAAAGAGTTAAGAATGCTTCCATCCTCTCTCTTCCTCATCTATATAAGGAGTGCTCTCCTCAGGGTTGTCCCCCCATGTGACCAGGAGAGAAATAAATATCCAAAGTCCCACTGGACATTCCCCCCTATAAATATACTTAAATATCTTAAAGAAATAAATACTTAAAAATTCTTTGAACTCTTGGTGTGTATCCGTTGCTCACATTCTCCCCTTCTCTCAAAAGAGCCACAGAGGACTTAAATCATATCCTCTGCTCCCATAGCAATCCTGCTGTCTGGCCACTTTTCCTTTCAAGCCCCATTCTGAGTGCTGGAAACACTCTAATAAACTTTGATATTCCTTACCATAACCAGGTGTAGTTTTGCCTCCTGTCATCCCATCAGTAAATCCTTCTCAGACTCTCTTGTTACTCCAGGAAGGCAGAGTCTTTACTCCACTATACATCCCTAAATTCTGCTATCAGGGTTAAAATCAGCTTTATCCTCTTTTCGAGTCTCACACCATCACTACCACCATTCAATGAGTTTGAATTTATTTCATCTTTTGCTCCTTCAAGGTAAAGGATTTAAAAGATTTTGAATTTAAAGATTCTATTCCTAAGAGCAATGAACTAAAATAGAAACAAATTAGATTGAATTGAAAAGAAAATAAGAAAATTTTCAATTTTTAGAAAGAAAAAGAAAGAACAAACTCAATAATGAGAGTTGGTGAATTGATAAGAGAGGCTTGTTGAATTGGTGAGTAGATTGAGGATTTGGAAGAATATATTTGAATTGAGACTATAAGGATTTTGGTGATTAGTTGATTGAGTTGTTTAATTTATATTGAGAAGGGAAAGTAAGATCTCACCAGTAGCACGGTTTATTTTATGTAAAGAAAATTGAGTGAGAAGTTTAAGAAACAAAGAAAAGAGAATGAGAAGAAATAAGAAAAAGAAAGAAAAAGAAGATATGGAATTGAGCCTTGAATTTTGAGTTGATGATTGAGAGGCAAAATCTGTGACATTTATGTGAACCTAGATGATCTGAGAAATCAATGTTTTACACATGGGACAACCTTCACTCTTCTGGATGCTTGCAAGTAATATGATTGACAAAATTGGGTTTGGTATTTTAATTGGCCAAAAGAGATTTGTCACAACCTTCAATCAAGCAGATACATTTAACATTCTTGTCTGCTTTTCCAAAATAAGAGGATGCTGTTGTTGATTGATTGAAATTTGAAAGTTTTTGTTTCTTTAGAACTAGGTGAAAATTCTTTTGGGATGGCTTGGATTGGCTTGGTGAGGGATCAATTGCAGAAGCTTGACTTGTAGTTGGATTCATCATTCTAATTTCTGGTATGGTACTTGAGAAAGGAATCCAAATAATTACTAATTAAGATTAAATAAATGAAGAATAAAAGTTAAAGGGAAAAAAAAAAGGGCGTGCTAAAACAACACCTTCAGTCAATGGTACGTCGCGAGGCTTGCCTCGCGACGTACTGGGTGTCGTTTTAGTACAAAAAGACCCGCACCAGGTGTCGTTTTAGACACCTGGTGAAAAAATAAAAGGACACCACCGGGGGGTGTCGCTTTAGTAAGTTCACCCCCCCATGGGGTGTTGTTTTAGTAGGACAAAAAAAGAAAAAAGAAAAACAAGAGGAAAAAAAAGAAAGAAAGAGAAAGGTAAAAAAGAAACAAAAAAACAAAAAAGGAAAA
>KN361479.1:8415-19628 GCA_000785685.1 Uromyces viciae-fabae
TACGTTACGTTTTTGCCCAAATGTGGATAACGAAGGAGTAACTTCATGGAAATTTGGTGGTTTACAAAAGTTTTAATCAATATAGGAAAGATCAAATTTCCCAAGTTAACTATAAACAATCATTTGTACCAGTATTTTCCCAAGAAGCCATGTTAAAAGGGTTTCACAGTGGGAATCGAACCCACAACCTCATTGTTCATGCATTGAACAGAGGGACTCCTCAACCACTAGGCTAAATGCATTTTCTATAACCTTTTCTTTTTTTGAATACATACCACAAATTTATCCTCCCAAAAAAGTTACGTTACAAAAAAAAAAAAAAAAAAAGTTACGTTACAAAAAAAAAAAAAAAAAAATTGAACAAAGTTATGTTACGTTACTTTACCATATTTTTTCGTTACGTTACCAAAACAGACGCCAATTTGGATAACTAAAAAAAAATTACGTTACCCAATTAGGCTTCTGTAACGTACTGTAACGTATCTGCCCACCGCTGCTAGAGATGCTCTAACCCTGATATTTAATTTTGAGATAAAAAACCCAGAAAGTGGAGTAGGGGTGTTCAGGAGGCTAGGCAAAAAAAATGATGATTTTTGAACAACTAAAAGTATTTTTGAAAAATATTTGAAAAAGTAAAAAAAACTCAATGGCCTCCTGACATCAAAAAGGGGTGTGCTCCAGCTTTTGTGTGGTGCAAGAATCAATCCCTTATTTTTAATTATTTTTTTAATAACTTGAATAAAAATAAGATAGAATAAATAAATAAATCTTCACCTTTTAAGTTTTCATTATGGGGGTAAAAATTAATAAATATTTTTTATATTTTTCTTAGGTGATTCATTCCTAAATGAGTAAAGCAATGATTAATTTCTAAATGAATTTTACTTGGTATGAATTCATAAAGTATTTAAAATAACTCACATTTTTCTGTGAAATTTAATTTTCTCTTATTCAAAATATTCAATTGACATTCCTCTGTTGGTCCAACATAAGCAATTGAATTTTAAATATTTATGACATATTAGGGCGTCTTGAATATCTCCAAATCAGCTATTTCCAAAAAAAAAATTGAAATGTCTCAATTCAGCCGTTTTTTTTTGATAAAATGGGTATGTATTTCATTTTCATTTCAAAGAAAAATGAAAATTATTTGAGAGAAATTTTTTTTCTGAAATCAGTCATTTAATTTCTTTTCATAATTGCAGATTTGGACATATTTAACACCCCCTATTTTGGGCATTCCATAGTGGGATCCAGCCTAAGCTGAGATCAAGCAAAATTGATTTTAGATTAGGTATGTACTACGTGATCTGAGATATATGTATCACTCTCAACACATAAGCGGATCCATCATCTCAAATTAAGCAGATGATCTTCTGATCGCCCCTTCCTAAAAGAAGAGAGGGGCCTTGCCACTCCGGTGAACTAAATTGGTGCATGGAGTTAAGCCTTCCTCATGACGCGCAGGGGACTTAAATAGCTCGGGTGTTAATCCGCCCAGATCACCCCGATGATGACGTCACTGGTGTGAATGTGTTACAGTGGTGATATTCACATTTCTCCTTCTTAAAAGAGTCCATTGAATACTAATTTCTTAAGGAAGTTATCATGGTAAACCTTAATGAGATGACCGCTCGCCATGTGATTCCGCAGAAAAAATCTGATTCGAAACTTGGTCTAGATCCAATCTCCCTGGTTGAGAGCCCCAGGCCTACTTCCTACATCCCCGACCCATCGGCTCAGTTGGCTTTCTCAATCATCAAAACCTATGACCATTCCAAACAAGCTTCGATTACTTCACTGTCCATTGTCGATCTCACCGAGAAACAACCATCCCATAGAACGATTCTTGAGCATCTGGCCTACTCTGAAGCCGTTTGGCTAGACCCTCAAACCATCCTTTATCTTCGTCCCCCTGGCGCCAAAGAAGGTATTCCTGATTTGGACCCAATACTCAGCAGCAAAGACGCTCGAAATCAACTTGAAAAACGTCTCAAGGATCTCCCAGATGAAAATGGGAAAGGAATTGAACTATGGGCCGTTACAATCAACAAGTCTGCTACTCAGGCATACCGGGTCGGTTGTCTACCTGTTTCAATCGAGAACCTGTTGTTTCATCCATTTTCGAATTCATCGGGTGGTACCCTAGCATTCTCCGCCCAAGTTTATCCGCCCTACAATTCAGAGGCTTTCAAAAATCTTCATAAACTAGAAAGTTCATTTGAGAAAGCTGCTGAAGGTTCCACTGGGCAGACCTACGATTCTGTTTATGTTCGTCATTGGGATGAGTGGCTCGATCAACATGGAAAACGACCTAGACTATTCGTCCTAGACCTGCATCGAAAAAAAGACAATACCTGGAAAATCCTAGAATCTCAGGAGCCGAGATCATTATTCGCAAACTTGGTAAGCAGCTATTCATGGTGTGGGATCATATGTATATCAATTTTAGATACATACCTAAAGTTTTTATGATTCTCAGAGTGTTCCAGTGGGTCCATTCGGCTCTACGTGTGATTTCGACTTGTCTTCATCGTCAGTGGTCGTGACAGCTAAAGACCCCGACGTTAATCCAGGTGATTTTTACCCTTTCTTCAACAAGAAACAAATTCTACGAAAGTTGGTGGTTTTCTATAATTGATTCTTTCGGTTTTTTTCATACGCCATATCTTAGCGTGGCACACTCGTCAAAATATCTACATGATGCCGCTCTGTCCAAGCACTGAACATGAAAGAAAGGCTCTTCAGCTTACCACTGGAGATCAGGGCGCAACGTCGAATGTAAGATCGCAATGATCATCTCATTTTTTTTCCGAAGTCTGAAATATTATGCGATCTTTTATGGCGGGCAGCCCACCTTCTCGCCTGCAGCACAAGAAGCTGATGGATATGACAAAGGTAAAGTGGCCTGGTTAGAGATGCGCCGTGATGGGTATGAATCAGACCAAAATCAAGTGGTAGTGTATGATCTTGCTTCACGGACTCGTTCTTATCTGGCACCAAGTTGGGATAGGTCTCCCTCTAAAATCAGATGGGGTCAGGATGATCAAGAATTATATTTATTGGCGGAGGTGAGTTTTATGATCGTGACTCCAGTGATGATAGCACAACCTTATACCATGCTGATCAGTTTTGATATGGGAATCTTGTCTTGTTGGTGCGCTGCCAGGAGCATGGTCGGATCAAAGTGTTTTATCTTGATCTGAGACTTGGGCTTACTGCGGATCCCATCTGCCTTACCAACGAAAATTCTGTATCTTACCTTGCCTATCTTGGCAATCATCAGTTCAAAGGAGAGAAGCCTCAATCTCGATTGCTTTTGACGATTTCATCTTTATGTCTTAGCTCGACAGCATTTATGCTGACTCATGACCTTTCTAAGCTTCCCCAACCCTCCAAGTTGGCTTCAATTGCCGATTTCAGCTTTCACCTCGATCTAGGCGAAGACTTCTGGTTCGAAGGCGCCGAATCGAAGTCAGTACATGGAATCTTAGTCAGACCACCAGGCTTCGTATCCGAGCAAAACCAAAAATGGCCCCTTATGTTTTTGATGTGGGTTTGATTTCACTTTTGATCAAGAAATATGGCATTGAAGACAAGTGTACACTTTTTTTCACTAGTCATGGTGGACCTCAAGGTGCTTGGGAAAATGCCTGGAGTTTGCGATGGAACCCAAACACGTTTGCATCGGCTGGATACATAGTCGCGATGATAAACCCCACTGGTAGTACTGGTTATGGCCAGGTAAAGTTAAATTGGTTAATTCCAGTAGAGTCGGCCGCAATTGGTCTATGTGCTAACATTTCTTTAAACTTGGGGCGTATTTGCATCCAGGAATTCACTGACGCGATCAATCAAAACTGGGGAGGTAGACCTTACAAGGTAATGATTGGGTAATCGGTTAGCTCAATGGTGCAGTTTAGAGAGTGCTTTGACACGGAATGTCATTATTTTTAAGGATTTGGTTGCAGGTTATCAATACCTACTGAATAAATATCCAGAAATAGATAGCAATCGTACGGCAGCTTTAGGTATGTAATTTTTGCATTGATGAAATTGATGTTGGATTTTAATTTTAGGATGAGTTTAAAATCGGGGGGAAATAGGTGCTAGCTATGGTGGATACATGGTCAATTGGCTCATGGGACATAATCAGTCACCTTTGAATTTCAAAGCGTTTGTCACCCACGATGGCATCTTTAATACCTTACAGGGCTATTATGCGACGGAGGAGCTCTATTTCCCTGAGCATGACCACGGAGGCACTCCGGTTCAAAAAAGAGAGGAGTATGAGAAATGGAATCCCATGAACTTTGTTGGGAATTGGAAGACTCCTTGTTTAGTCATTCATAGTCGGAAAGATTGTATGCGCTACATTTTTTTGCTTTTTCAATTTGTGCATGATTTGCTGAAACTTTGAATTTCAGATCGTTTGTGTGAATCAGAGGGACTGAGTGTATGTCTATGAGCTCTGCTTGGATCGGGGTTCCACTTGAAGCTACATTTTGTTTCTTGTTGCGATAAACTGCTAACCATTCCAATCATAAACAGGTATTTAATGCTTTACAGAGACAAGGGATTCCTAGCAGATTTTTATACTTCGTAAGCTTAATCTTGTATTTAATTTTTTCGATATTATGAATTTATTTAGTTAATTAATTTAGCGGTAAACCCATTTGCTTTTTTTTTTTTTTGTTATAAAAAAAAAAACTCTAGCCTGATGAAAATCATTGGATTACCAACCCACCAAATTCAATTCGATGGTACCAAGAGATATTTAGATTCTTAGGTTGGTCATTGTACCATGATTTCTTTGAGATTTAGCTGTGCATAAAGGCATAACATTTATTGCTTTGTGAAAGACTTTTAACTGACATGAAGATTATCTTGCTTTGAATTTAATTTGTTATACCTTATGACTAACTTACTAAGGTAAATGGTGTCCACCTGGAGCACACCAAGCTTAGGAGATAGAACTTTGAAATTTGATTTGCGTTGTGTATGGGTTTTTTAATATTTTATTATTTAAACAAGAAGAATGTTTGTAACAAGTGGGTGAAATTGAATGGTTAAATTCACCAAAATTAGGCAACTCAATTGGAGTCTTCTTTATAGACCTTTCATTAATGTGTGTTTCTCTTGCTAAATCCAAGCCTGAGATAGTACACAACTTCTCAAAGTCAACTTTGATCTAGTGGGAATTAATTTTCATGACAAAACTAGGCACTGCAATGACATTGAGAGTGATGAAGGGAGAAGGATTATTGAGCTAAATGAAATACATGGAGTGATTATTGGCCTTCTTGTAAGGCTTGGATATGAATCTAAGAGATGATTTGTTACCTTACTATTCCAGTCCTTAAATATCCTTCTTACGCTTTATAATCATTTAATCATCAAGGTTTTAGACCCAAGTCAGTTTCCAATAAGATTTTCAGTCTTAATAACACCTAAACCACTAGCTGATCAGTGTCTCTTATTAGTAAGTTGTAATGGCAACCAAAAAGATACTAAATATCTATGATCAAGAATTCTGCATGACCTATAAAATAGGTAGAAAAGAGTATAATGGAGCTAGGAAGATGATAAAAGGTTTGCAAAGCACCTGATTAGGTTGGCAGTATTCAGGGATGGTAGTCTTTCTGAAAACTGCTTTTAAAGGATATTATTGATAGTAAAATTTGGAAATAACAGTTAATTATCCTAGTAGGGTGGATGTAGAAGATCCACAGAGTAATAAATCTAGAAAGCTCTATAAGATTAAGAGAAATGGGGAGACTCACTCAGATAGTTATACTTACTTTTTATTATCTGAAGAACCTGGTTGACATTGGGAAAAGGGTAAAAGATCAAGCAACCAAAAAAGTGAGCTCATATCCTAACAGAAGTGAAATTTCAATAATTTCCAAAGTGTTTAAAATTAAAAACAACATGCTCATGAGGTGGTCATTGTGAAAAATCTGAGTTGTTGAAGAACACATAATGAGATTGAATTTTTTTAAACAAGATCCTCAAAAGATTCAAGGAGGAAGAAACCAAGATCAGGAGTTTGTATTACATTTTAGCAAGGATATAGATATTGGTGGTTTTTTTGATTGAAATGATTTGAATTAGTATGGACTTTTTAATCTTGCTTTGATCATTGGTTTTTTGACTTTCTTCAAGAAGATGTCCCACCTTGAGAAGATAAAACTTTAAGGAACCTTTTGAGATTTCTTTTGGTAGTAGCTTCATATCCCGTTGACATTCAACCACTACCCTTCAGCCGCAGTAACACATTGTTAAGCGCTGTTTTTAATGCTGCCGGAGAAAAGTACTAGAGATGACATTGATCTGCAATCAAATGCCATAAATATCCCCATCTTTTATTGGTATCTTGGCCTGCGGGATGTTTTGAGGTGACCCTGTCCAACATTGAGAAAATATACACTACAATAATCAATGAATTAGATTAGGAATGCAAGTGGCGTAATAAGCTAATACCTTGTAGTACCAAGTAAAAGATGTTTGCTTCATGAGCTTTCATGAGGTTAAATATCATTAAATTGAAGTCTTTGTATTAGTGTTTAGTCATAAAATAATTTCCTGGATTGATTAGCTTCTCTTGCATCGAAGTAGAAAACAACCCAACCCCATGGATCAACCACACACTCGTCACTCGACTTTACAAGATTCACCCAATCGCACTAGATCAACTCATTCCTCAACGCCAGTCTCTTCCATCTCATTCATTTCTCCACCTCATACGCCAACTAGAACTACTATTGCTCAAAGTTCTAGCTCTTTATTTGGTTCATTAATTAAAAAAGATCCATTTCATCGACTTGCTAATCTAACCTCACCCATCTCACTTCGACTAATCAGATCACCAACCAAGCAATACCAACAAGAAGATTCAATCAAATCAGATGAAGAAAATGATAATCTAAATGAAAATGATGATCAATCTAAAGGAACAAGAGAATGGTGGAGGGATGAAATTTTAACAGGTCCAGCTGAATCAGAGCGCGTTGAAAAAAGTTATTCTGATAGAACAATGATCGATTGGGCTTATGAAGATCGTAAAGAACGTGCTAGATTACAAGAATTAAAAAATTTACATGGGCTTCCTGCTCTCATTGCTCAACTGATTAACCTTACTTGGCCTTGGATCGGCATCGTCTCTGTAGGATCTATCGTTGGATTGGTCGCTGGTTGTCTTGATACTCTCGCTCTCTGGTTGAGTGACTTGAGAGATGGTAAATGTGATTTCGCTTTTTATTTAAATAAAAACGCTTGTTGCTCTGGTTTGGAACGTTAGTCTTTTGTTTCTTCTTATAACCTCCCTTCTCTTAATAAATAAGTAAATATTTATCTATTTATCTATTTATCTCCTTAACTCAACTCAAATAAATTATTTTATTTCAATCATCGGCATGATCAAAACTTCCATTGGATAATTTAAATATGATATTTAAATATCTTGCTTAGCTCATGAGGTTTGCTATGAATGGACGACATGGCCTCAAGTTTTCAACATTTCAAACCCACAAATCAGTTCATTTTTTCATTATCTGGTTTACATCATGAGTGCGGTGAGTTTGAATAAAATAAAATAATTCCTATACAATACTATAAAACTCAAAGTAACATAGGTTTGAATTTATTTTAATATTTCATTGGTTTTGAATCTTAATTTAATCGGTAAACTAATCAGAAATTAGTTATAAAATTGATGTTTTTTTTTTTTTTTTTCCCTGTACCTTTTTTTTTGATTTTTTCAAAAAACCCGTGATGGATTAACAAAGGTTACGTTTTCAGGTGTGGCCGCTTTGCTTGTAAAGGCTTTTGCACCATTTGCTTTTCATACAGGAATGTAAGTTTCTAGAAATTATATGACATATAAATGTAAATTACTCAAGTAGAAGATTAAATTTTTGACGATGAATTTATTGGTATGGCTTGGAATTATTCTTGGGGCTTGTTAATAAAATAATACAGACCAGAAATCAAAGTGATACTATCTGGATACACATTTCAACACTATTTAAGCGCATGGACATTGGTCATTAAAGCCATTGGTTTGGTTTGTTTGATTTTGTTTTACACCTCTTTTTCTTCATCCTTCAGATCTGATCATACAAGTTTTCAATTCCAACCTTATTCTTGACAATTTTTTTTTTTTTTTTTTTTTTTAATTTTTTACAGTGGGATCTGGTTTATCGCTAGGAAAAGAAGGCCCATTAGTTCATGTAGCTTGTTGTGTTGCAAATTTCGTTTTGCAAAAATTCAAGGTTTTTAGGACAAATGAGGGTGAGTCAGTTAATCGGTGTCTCTATAATATATATATCACGTATCTATATATTTCTATGCTTGAGGATCATGTAGTGATTACTTTTGATTCACTGATATATTTTGTTTGATAGCTAGCTCGAAAACGTGAGATGTTGTCTGCTGCTGCTGCATCTGGTGTCAGTGTTGCTTTTGGAGCACCACTCGGCGGAGTACTGTTTGTCTTAGGTTCATTGTTACTCTTTTTTTTTTTTTTATGATTTAGTCCTCGCAGTTCTATCATAAATTTAATTCAACCATTGGCGCTTTAATTATACGATTAACCTAAAGATACTGAATGTAGATGAAATCTTTGGATATTCACTCTTTTTTTTTTTCAAATTATATATCAAAAAAACAACAACAGAAGAACTATCTTTAGCTTCATTACCTCAACCAACCTTATGGAGATCATTTGTTTGTGCCGTAGTGGCTACAATGACATTGCAATCATTCGATCCTTTCAACTCGGGAAAATTAGTTTTGTTTCAAGTTCAAAGCGTAGGACAAGTATGGCGAGCCTTCGAATTGATACCTTGGGTATTTATTGGCCTATGTGGTGGCTTATTCGGCGCTACTTTTATTCGAGCGTTTGTTCTTTTATTCACTCTTTTTTTCATTTAAAGAAAAGTTTTGATTTTTTTCTTTCTTTTTTTTTGATATAATTCTATTATATATTTACCTTTTTTTTTTTTTTCAAAAAAAAAAAAAAAACCTTTATTTATTTTAGCAATATAGAATATGCTAAAATTAGAAGGTCATCTGGTTTAGCTGACCATCCGATTAAAGAAGTCTTAGCCGTTGCTGGGTTTACAGCATTGATGTCTTATTTGTTATTGATAACTAGGTGAGTTGAATTGCTTTAGAATAGTTTATTTTTTTCATATATATTCAGACATGATACCATCGATATACATGTCTTGGTCTTGCCTGGCTGCTATTTTTCTCTTTTGTTTCAAAATTAATAAATTTGTTTCTTCTTTTTAGATTGCCCACTTCTCAACTTGTTGAAGCTTTGTTCAAGGAATGTAGTGCTAGTAGCGTGGATGTTTTTTCATTTTGCGAGTTGAGTAAATTTGATTTTCAGTTAAATATGTACTGGACCCATACATTTAGCATTGTGAAAATTTTTCTTACACATTATATACAAATGAATAAACTGATATATTGCCTTTTTTTTTTTTGTTCTTCTTTGGAAATAAAAAAAGTTCAACGCGTGTTTTTTCAACAACGGTATTATTGTTAATTAGTTCAATTGCCAAAGCGGTTCTAACTTCAATCACGTTTGGTATTCAAGTACCATCTGGAATTTTTTTACCAGCTATTAGTATTGGCGCTTGCTTTGGTCGAGCAGTTGGTATTATCATGAATTCATGGCAACAAAATTATCCTCGATTTTGGCTTTTTGGTAGTTGTCCTCCTGAAGGAACTTGTATTTGTAAGAATAGAAACCTACTTATCTTTTTTCTCAAACCACCCAAAAAAATGGAAATGTTCAACTAGATAAAAATTAGATTAAATTCGCCTTTTTTTTGTATGTATATAAACGCATCATTGGAAATGTTCAACTAGATAAAAATTAGATTAAATTCGCCTTTTTTTTGTATGTATATAAACGCATCATCCTCGTCGCTTGTGGTGTTTTGGTGCGAAAAATAGCTCCTCAGGTGTATGCTGTCATAGGCGCTGCTTCAGCTGTCGGTGGACTGACAAGGATGACGGTTAGCTTAGTAGTGATCATCTTTGAATTAACTGGGGCAGTTGAATTGGTCTTACAGATCATGATGGCTGTGATGATTTCAAAATTCACAGCTGATTATTTCTCAACTGATGGGATTTATGAAGGTAAAAATTTACATCTTTCTTTACTCCTTCATTGTTTTTTTTTTTTATTTATTTATTTCTATGTTGAGCTTTGAAGATTCATTTTACCATTCTTTTGGGTGATTTAAGCTTGGATCCATTTTCGTGGTTACCCTTATTTAAGCTCTAAAGAAGATTTCCGCCCTCAAGATATAAAAGCTTCTGAGGTAATGGTTAAAGATTTAGTTATTTTATCTGCTCAAGGTTGGACTTTGGATACTCTCGGTTGGTTTATCTTCAGTAATCTATCGCACAAATATTCTTGAAAAAAGCAAAGGATAAAATAACCATTGACTTTTCATTTTTCCTCGTGAAACAATAAAAGGTGACATGGTTCAAAAATACGAATTTAATGGATTCCCCATTGTCTTAGATTCTAAAAATAATCTACTAATGGGCTATGTTCCTTTAAATGAATTACGATTTGCTCTTGGTAAGTCAATTCACTCCTCTTAGATCACTTGGTCATCCATTGGAACACCATGTTTCACTTTTTTTCAATCCATTAAATTCTAATCATAATTTTACAAAAAATAAATAAATAAATAAACAGCTCAAGCGAGATTGCGACCTGAGTATGAGGGGTCCACCCGATGTCAATTTTTTCCACATGCAACAATTGTATCAGCGAATCATCATGTTCAACAAGCCAGACATCGTACAAAAGCACAAGGAAACTTGACATCATCATCTCAACAAAAAATCGATCTAAATCTTAATTCATCCATGTCAAATCAAAAAAGAAAATTGAACGAGCAGAATCTTTGTTTGATTCAATCTACTTCCAAAGAAGGTCTACTTGATTCAAATTTTGAGGATAATCATCATTGTAAGAGTAATTATGATCAACATTTTACTGATAACTCTACAACTCAGTTTATTGACTTGAGTAAATGGGTCGATGAGGCAAGTGCTCGCTTTCTTTTTCTTCATACAAGCAATCTTCCCTACCCTTTGCTTCCATTTTATCATCCTCACTGTTCTGTAATGTTAGCCGCAAACTAATTTTTTGATGTTTTTTTTTTTTTTTTTTTTCTCTT
>KN361481.1:0-16017 GCA_000785685.1 Uromyces viciae-fabae
GACAATCATCAACAATAGATTGGTTTATTGGGCAGAATTGAGCCAGGCTCTATCACACCTCCCAAATGAAGCTTGATGATTTCTTATCTGATGAATTTCCAATAGAAAAGGGCCTCCCTCAAGGGTCACCGCTTTCTGTTTCATTGTATTTGATTTATAACTCTGACCTACTTTTCTCGAACTTGATTGATCTTAACATTTCCTCGATTTCTTTAGGTTACATTGATGATGTTGTGCACTTGACATCAGCTGACAACTTCGATACAGGAAAACGAAAACTTCAGGCTCTGGCCGACTAATCCCTAGACTGTGGAAGGAGGTTTGGCGCTATTTTCGACCCCAAGAAAACAGTTCTGATGACCTTTTCACTCAAAAAGATCAAAACATCCCCAATTTACTTTGGCGGTAGACTCATTCCATTCCAGTCATCAGGCAGGTGGTTGGGAGTGATACTAGACAGCCAGCTGACCTTTAGTCTGCACTTGAAGGAATTTGAAAAGAAACAAAAAATAACTCATTTACAAATCTCCAGAATTAATCAATGCACCTATGGTATCAACACTCAAGAAGCTGGGAAAATCATCACTTCAGTTTTCAACAGCAGGGTTCTTTTTGGAAGCATTGTATGGCTCACCACTAGAAACCAGAAGACTGTGGGAAAATATTTAGAAATTGTTTACAAGGATTTGGTCCCGCTTGTTACCGGCTTGTTCAGACAGACTCCCTCAGTTTCTCTGCACATGGAAGGAGGGTGTCATTAGGTAAACAACACATCAAGCTTTCACACTTGTATATCCATTGGACACTCAGCAACGAATGCAACAATCCAGCTTGGGTGATTCTCTTGAAGGAACTCAATGAAAATCCTAGCCGGAATCCATCGCTGATTCATTTGCTATTGGACAGGGACCTGCTTCAAGAGGAGAGGAGACCAATTATTGAAAGCATCAGGCCATTCGCTCTGGCCCCCTGGTCAGCAAATCTCACTGAATTTTACCACAAAACACTTGACAAAGAGGACAGAAGCAGTTTTTCTGTCCCAAATTGAGGGGTAGAGGTCAATGGGGGCGGTGATAATCTTTAGGGATGGCTCTAAAATACCTGGAAAGGGTTTAGGGGGGGCAGCAGTCTCAGGAACAGAAAACTTTAGGAAAGCTATCAAAGCAACTGTCAGCCTATGTGATGCCTAGAGCCTAACTCTACTAGCTACACACAGTGCAAAGAAGTTTATGAAGGGATTTGTATTTATATTCAAATCCTTTTTAATGATGTTGTATATTTTTAATATTTTCAAATGATAATTTTTAAGATAAGGGGCCAGCTGAGCTGGGGTTATTTAAAGCCCTTTCCTTTTGTAGAAGGGACCTACCTGCTCACAGATAGGGGTGGTTTTGAAAAACCCTTCGAATCTAACAGGGGCCAGTATGGTACTGGGGTTATTTAAAGCCCTGAGGATAGGGTCCTGCTAAGCAGGGGTGATTTAAAGCCCTATGATAAGTTAAGTGCAGAAAATATACTAGAAAAAGTACTTACTACTTTTTTAAGGGTTAGTATACTTACCACTAACTGTGACTCGTGATGAGGAATTGATTGGAGTAGCTTAAGTTTAGTCTGTTGAGCAGAAACAGAGTTCAGAATTTTAAGTATCACTAGATTCATGGATCCTGGGCGCAGTTGATGAGCTAAGAATATATGAGGAGGATTAGGACGAAGAGGGAGGTCCTTTTATATCTGTTCAGGCTCTCTTGGGGCGCTCTGAAGGTACTATAAAGTTCCCATGACGTGTAAATGTCATTATTCAGTAAAATAACACAATCTTGTGGGCATTGAGTATTTTAAATGACTCAATTCTATTACCTGTATAATTCATTCTTGAGAAATTGTCAACCAAGGTTACGTTTTATAATTTTTATATATTTTTCACGAATGTTCTGACAGAGTTATGATTTTTTGAATCATAAATGTCACTCTTTGATTGAATGTAATATTTGAAAATTAGTATTTCTATTGAAATTTTATTTCCAATGGTTATTTCTATTTTTCCTGGGTAGTTTAATGAGTTTATTTAACGGGAAAAATAGATACTTCCACGGGAGAAAGTTTATTTTTGAATGTGGTGGGAATAGGTTTTTGCAATATTGCCCACGTCATTTGAACAAAGCAGTTTTGGCCCTGCATTCAGGCCCGCGGGAATCTCTCAGCTAGATTATATAAGCCAATTTATTTTATTGACATTTTGTCCACAGTACTGATTATGTCAGCTCCCGCGTCATTTGTCACTAATTTATTATGGCACTGGGCAGCTTATGTCAGCACCCACATCATTTGACAATTATTGACGTAATTGCAAATATGCAATTATCTCTTAAACCATACACCACACCTCACTTTTAAGCATAATTTGATACTACATATCTATACGTGAGTACTCATTACGTCTGAATTCAGGGTTTCTTGGTTTTCAGGGGTTTCCTTCTATTTTGCTTAAATATCAAAAAAAAAATAGAAGGAGTTATTTTTTGCCCATACTTTTGCTGGGTGACTGGGGTTAATTTTTTACAAGGATTCCAAATATGCAATAATATTTTACTTTTTGTGACTCTTTAATGTACTTTTTGTATATATTTTGGTTAAATTCAATGTTTTATTTATTATTATTATTTTTTGTATTTTATTAATTTACTTTAATTATTTCTGTGTCAATGTTGGATTGCTCAACATTGTAGAAAGCTGAAAGCAACGAATGAGGAAACTCTAACAACTTTGAAGCCGAGATCATGGGCATTATTTTGGCCCGTGAACTCTTTAAAGAAGAATGTCAAAATTGCCAACCTGAAGTGAGTTCTACTTTGCTCTCAATATTTAGTGATAGCCAAGCAGCACTTCATCGTGTCATCAACCCTTTTAGCGCAGAGGCCAGACAACATCTTATACTAGAAGCTCATTTTCTCCTTACTTCTTTCAACTCAATCAATAAGGTTAAATTGTTCTGGTGTCTGGCACACCTGAACATCTCTTTTAATTTTCAGGAAGATAAATTGGCGAAGCAAGCGGCCGTGAACATCAATTTTCATCCTTCTGTTGATTTGCCGGCTAGTTTATCATCAATAATTCAGAAGTTCAATTCATTATCAAAAATTATCACTCCACTCACCAAAGAAGAATGCAAATGCTTTAAGTACAAGACCTCACCTAAGAAGATCATTGGATATTTAGAAAAAATTGAGAAGGGGGTTGCAGGAGCTATTCATCAGCTTTGATCCGGCCATGGACCCTTGAATGTGTCAGGTTTTGAGATAAAACAAGTATCCAAAAAACCTACAAAATAATAAAATTAGTATAAAAACATGTAAAATTTCATATATTCATTTTATTATACAAAATTCTCAGATATTATTACATATTCTGAATCCTCATCAAAATTTAACCTAGGTCACTCTGCTGAGCCACCTATGATTTCTAAGCCCTTCTTCACTAATTAAGCCAAATAAATATTATTACACCAATTACGCCAAAAAGGAGCATAATTAAAATTTACATACAGGCGCACACATTATGTTGAAAACATGCTCTAGTTATAGTACATGCATGAAATTCAATCAGAATTGTCATAACTCTTTTAGTTTAAAATTTATGGCTTGTTGAAGTTTTTAAACAGTAGGTACACATACCTACTTAAAGAATCTTCGCCATCTTGGGAATAATTACCTTGGGAAACATCCCTGAGAATAAATTAAATAAATTATTCCCAGGCCAAGTCAAAACAATGGAAATGCCAACAAATGACATTTCTCTTCACATGCCAAGGTCCAGACCTTGATGCATTATTTAAACAAGATTGAATTAAATAATTGACAACCTTGAAACCATGGAATAATTAATTTAAAATAGTTTCAATTACAATATAAATTAAATATTGAAATTACTACGTGAAAAATAGATTATTCTTTATTACAAGTAGCTATACATATGTAATAATGAATAAGTGGGAAAATATTCACTAGAAAGCCAAGGAAAACAATGGGAATTTCTATTCCACTCTCATAGGAAAAAGGAAGGACTTTAGAGCGCCCTTGCTAATGGTTTTACTATAAATACTGGGCCCTTCTGCTCCATTTGTTGATTCATTCATTCATACAATTAAATAAAACCAACCAATCAACCAATAAACCAATAAACCAAATGCCACGAAGTAAAAGTAAGCTACTTAGTGTCTTTTGACCAAAAGTAAAGATCCCTTCACTTTATATTTCCTAAACCAGCTATAGGCTATACTAGAATTAGTACAAAGATTTAAACTTTTCCCACTTTTATCTTTTGTTCCTAAGTTCTTTAAAAAGATATCAGAGGAGGAACTCCGGCCTCTGGACAGAGCTGCTTACCTCAAGCCTCCCCCCAGTATCTTATCTTTAAATCTATAAGATTTAAATAGATTGTGCCACTGAATATAACTATAAGTTATACTACCACAATAAAATACTATAATATAAGGTATATCCTACATATTATAAGCTATTAATTCCTAAAAGGACTTACCACACTCGTGATACTTAATCTTACATTAAATACTTTGAGGACATTCATAGTCTAAATGCTGAAATTTAGTATTAAAAGGCATAGAAATACCTTACAGAATGTATGCCTCAACAAAATGAATCTTCAAGATAGTGAACGGTGTGAAGTTTGTAGGGTGCCGGAGACAGTTCACCATTTCCTTGTCTCCTGCAATAGATTTAGACATCAACGTAATATTTTTAGATCAGAAGTTAGAAAACAAAAGATTATTATCAATGTATATAGCTCATTGTTGGTATTGGACACACCTGAAAGTGACTTGGCATTGGGCCGCTATATTGTCAACACTTACCGTTTCAAACATGTTAGAAACTACCTACATCCTGATCCAATTACTTAATTCTCCTATTACCAGTCTATTCCTGTGTTCCTTTTTTTATTTTTTTATTTTTTTTATTTTTTTATCTTTTATTTTTTTCTTCTTTGTTCCACTTGTTGTTTCTTTTTTTTTCTCCTCAGTTGTTTTCTTTCCCTCATTGATTCTTTTTTTTGATTTGTCATCCTTTTTTTGCAATTCTGGTTTTCTTTTTTTATTCCTTTCGCTTTTCTTGATTTCCAATTTTCTTCTCTGGTTTTTGTCTGTTTCCCTTCCTTTTTTTCCTCTTATCCGGTATTTCTTTAAATGGCTTTCCTGAGGGTTTTGTAAAAGTTCAATCGGGTGAGTGACATGGGCTGGAAGATCATAGGCACCTCCCCTCCTGAAGGCACACAACACTCAACAAGTCAAACTAAATGATATGTATTGGGCCCCGTATTGCCTAGCAACATCAACACCAGTATAATGTGATTACAGGGGGGGATCGATCAGTGGGATGGGGGGGAGATGCTTATGGTCCAAGTTGCATCCACTCACATGGATGGTTTCTTTGGGCTATGTTGTTCTTTCTTTGTTTTCCTGTTCTTGAGCGATTGTTTTTCATTTTTGTTTTTTTGCTCTCTTGGTTTTTGTTTCTCATCTTTAGATCTCTTTTCCTTTTTTTCCATTTTCTTTTCCTTTTTCCTATTTACATTCTCTTTCTTTCATCCACACAAACTCATGTTATCATTTTGTTGTAAGAAGTCATTTACATTAAATTAGTTTCATGCTCTTTTGTAAGATTTGAAGCACAACTAAAAATGATATTTCATGTTAAAAAAGGATTGCACTACAACATTCACTACTAACACGTTATAACATGTTATTCAAGGTGAAGAAAAGAAAATCACTTTTACCTAAAAGCAAGAAGCTTAATTTCACCAACAAATATGGTCTGGTTTGTAGAAGATGGAAGTAGAGTAGGTGGAAGATTTAAATGGTGATGAAGAAGGGAATGTTTTTGATTTTTAATTTCATTTAAGATAAGTTTGTTAAAGATTTGACAATGAGGAAGCAACAGAAAATTTCATTTATTCCAAATGTTAGTCTTGTTGCCTAACTGTTTCATACAAAAATAATTTTCTTACTTTATTATTTTTTTTGTAAGTTTTAATTATTATTGCACTGAAGACACGCTGTTGATTCGTTTAGTTTTCTAATCAAATCAGACAAAATGTTTGTTAGTCTTGAGACTAACTGGATACAGGCAGAAGGTTACTTACCCTGCTTGTACTGATTTTTCCACGCAAAACTTGGTCGATTTTTGAGTCGGGATGGGCAGTTTGGGGATTGTGTTTCCTGCTACTCATCTCCTTCTCTTTTGTCTCCTTCATGTAATGAAAACTGTTTGGCTTTCCTGCATCTGAAATGATCAAGATTGCATGCATTAGCTCTGTCTTTCACCTGGTTGTTGCTCACTTGGCTTTGCTAGCTTAACCGGACCAGAAGATCTTATGCAAGATTCTTCTTAGCTTACATGTCATAGTCTTTCTCCTGCGTTTGCCTCCTATTTCGCCATTCTGCACTTCAGCATGATTTGCACAGGCTGGCATGCTTTGAGCTGGTAGGCTTGAAGCACTATGGTTGTTGCAGTTCATTATGCCGATTCTCGCTTTTGATTTGTTCAAAGGCAAGCGACCCACAGGTTTGGTCAAGAAATCTGCTTGGTTTTCATTGGTTTTGACATATCTTAGCTTGATGGTTTTGTTGGCCAAAAGTTCTCCGACATGATGTAATCTTATTTCCATGTTCTTGGTTTGAAAGGAATTGTCAGCTTGCTACAAGGTTGAGAAAGCCAACGATGTAACAATGGAAAAAAAAATGATAAAAATATAAAGTAAAAATATAATAAAAACAAAATCATTAATTCTTTTACAAAGAATGATAATTATTTGTTTAAATATTCACCAAACCCAAGTATTATTGCACATTTGGATTCCTCATAGAAAAATAATGTGAGTCAATCACTGGAGGTATACTCAAATTCGTACTCCTTAACCACCTTCTGGCTACATCTAGTAGCAACACTGGGCCCGCTAGGCTAACAATAGCTGTAGCGTAGCGTAGTGTTAGTTTTTTATGCTACGCTATGGTGGTGCTACTGTTAGCGGGCCTCTTTTGCCCACTAACACTACAAGAAAAAAAAAAAAAAGCCCAAAATGAGCGTAGCGTAGCGTTAGCGGCTGTCAAAAAACAACCTCTAACGCTACGGGCTCATGGAGATCTTGTTAGCGTAGCGGTGTTAGCGTTGACAAAATCTACGCTAACAGTTAGCGTAGAGTTTTTCAACGCTACGCTACGCTAACACTGGAGGAAGCCCTTCAGTTGCAAACGGAGGTAGTTCCTCCAGTTGCAACTGGAGGAAGCCCTTCAGTTGCAAATGGAGGTAGTTCCTCCAGTTGCAACTGGAGGAAGCCCTTCAGTTGCAAATGGAGGAACTTTCTCCATTGGAAACTGGAGGAAGTTCCTCCAGTCGCGAATGGATTTATTTCCTCCAGTCGCGAATGGAGGAAGTCCCTCCATTCGCGAATGGAGGTATTTCCTTCAGTTGCAAATGGAGGAACTACCTCCATTCGCGAATGGAGGTATTTCCTTCAGTTGCGAATGGAGGAACTACCTCCATTCGCGACTGGAGGAACTTCCTCCGTTCTCGACTGGCGCTATAGCCCCAGCGTAGCGGGGTTCCGCTACGCTACTGGATGGCAAAAAAAATTTTAGTGGCACTTCCGCTACGCTAATGGTTAGCGTAACGGAATTTTTTTGCCACTAACACTACCCCAAATCCTGGGGTTTGTTTTTCCACCACACTACAGCTACCCTGTAGCAGCGGAAAAACACCGCTAACACTACGGTGTTTTGGCCAAAAATTTTGGCCGCTACGCTACCCTGTAGCGCCCAAAAAGTGCAGCGTAGAGTAGCGGCCCACCGTTGCTAGTAGTAACTACCAATCATGCTAGAAAAAACTAAATATACATTTTACATACAATAAATGCGAAAGATCTAACATGTATATATCTAGAATAAGCCTTATGCATGAATATTTTAAGTACATACAGAAAAAGCTCCTCTATAAGCATAAAATCTCTATATCAAAAGCTGGCCTCTATGTACAAAAGGGTTTATAAAAGCACCCCTGCATAGCAGGCCCCTACAAAGAAAGGGAATTAAAGCACCCCAGCTATGCTGGCCCTTGTTCTTTTTATTCTTTTTATAAGAAGACAAACCATAATTTTTATAATAAAAATTAAAACTGTAAAAATAATACAGAATCACTCTCAAAATCTGAGTGCATATATTTCTTGCACCTTGTGTAGCTAGTAGAGTTAGGCTCTAGGCATCACATAGGCTGACAGGAATTTTGTGAGGTTTCACTTCTAGCTAAGTCAATGGCAGCTCTATTTTCAATTGATAAGCTAGCACCATCTTTCATTTCTATGAATTTAATTTCAGAATTCAAATTTTCTTAGCCATACTAGTTCTTTTCCAACGTTGGATAAGGCTTGGTATTTGGCTTCAGCCGACGAGAGAGATACAGTGGCTTGGTGTTGCGCTTTCCACAATATAAGATGGTTTCCAGCAAGTACTACAAATCCTGTCATAGATCTTCTAGAGTCTGGGCAGTTTCCCCATGCCGCATCAGCATGCGCCCTGATTCCGTGATTGCATTGCTTGCCAAACCACAACCTTTGACTTTTGGTTCCAGAAAGATATTGAAGAACCCTGGGAGCAGCTTCATAACGTTTGATTCCGGGTTGCTCTAAATGTTGTGAGAGGACACTAACTGCATAGGATATGTCAGGTCGGGTTAGCACTGACAAGTAGTTGAGGGATCCTACTATAGCTCCATAATTCATACCAGTTGTCACCAGGTCCTCATTTTCTTGTTTTGAAGCTTTACTGAGTAACCCTTTTGGGTCGATTGGACATGTCATTGGATAATGTTTTTAAATGTTGAATTCTATGAGTTTTTGTTCTATGTATTTTTGTTGATTGATATGAACCCCCAGTCTGTCACTTTCAATATTCATACCAAGTAAAAAGGTTGCATTCCCCATGTACTTGATAGAAAATTCAGATTCAATTTCATTTTTAAAGATCTGTGGGTTCTTGCTAACAATGATCATGTCATCAAAATGAACAAAAATCCAAGCGTCTTCACGATTTGAAATTTGGTAGCGATGAAATAAACATGGGTTGGATGTGGATGGTTGAAAAACAACACTTTGTAAAAAGGTTGAGAGCCTATTGTACCATACTATGGATGATTGCTTAAATCTATATATGGCTTTGTTGAGCTCAAGAACGGTGCCTTGGGGCATTCATAGCCTTTTGGAGCATGTAACGTGACCAACTCTTCCAATTTGCAGGTTAGAAAAGCACTTCTAATGTCCAATCGATGAATTGTAAAGTTGTTTCTTATAGCAAATGAGATAAGAAGCCAAGGCGAGCTAGGTTGTCCAGTGGGTGCATAGGTTGCATCAAAATTCACCCCCTGAAGCCCTGCGCACATATGCGCACCTTGTACTCAATGACCTGATTGTCTGGCCCTAGCTTCTTGTGGTATGCCCAAGTGGATGGGATTGGGTGATCAGATTCTTTTAATGGATGTTCCGTCCAAACAGCATGCTTCTTCATGTTTTTAATTTCCTTTAGTTCCGCCTCTCTCCACTGGTTTGCTTCTGAGCTGGCCATGGCTTGCTTGTGCGTTTTAGGTTCAGTTTCAGTGATATAGATATGGGCAGGCCTATATTTTATTGGTAAGATTTTCCTTTCATTGATGTCACCCTCTATCAGAGTTGGATGTTGAGGCATTGAAAGAATGAGATTTCTACTGGGCTGAGGATTGAGTTGGTCAATAGAGGCTTCATTGTTATCATGGTGTTCTTCATCAGATACCAATTCAAGTTCTTCTTCTTCTTCATTTGATTCTTGATCTATCATTTCATTGTCATTGTTGTTCTCTTTGATATCCAACTCCTCATGAAATGGTAGAATGCTTTCATTTGAGAACGTCAGTGAATTATAGGGTGATTCCTTGTAGACATCTATGCTCTGGCGTAGAGCTTTTGCTGCAGGAAATATGGATTCATTGAATTTTACGTGTTTTGCAGTCACTACAGTCATTGTGTCAAACCACAATACTCGATATGATGTGTTATCATTGCTATAGCCAATCATGACACCCTCTGATGAAATTGCATCAAATTTTGTTTTTCTAAGTTGCTTGGGCTTTAGTATCCATGCTTGACAACCAAAAGGGCGGAAAGATGTTATGTTGATTTGAACACCAAGCAAAAGTTCTATCGGTGCCTTTTTTCCACACCCAATTGACGGAAGTGAGTTGTTTATGACTGTTGCAGTGGCTAGCTCTTCTCCCCACCATTCCATTGCAAGGTTGCTTTGCATCATTAGGCACCTTGTAATCTCTATGACTGTTTGATTTGCTCTCTCAGTGAATCCATTGTGCTGAGGAGTGTATGCTGCTGACACTTTATTGTTAAGTTATCAAAACTAAGAGATAATATTTCATTAGAATTTTACATGAAAAGATAGAAACACAATGAAAGAATAATGTACCTAAGACTCTGAATTAATTATACGAGTGGGAGGTAAAGGCAAAATACAAAGTTATGAAGAAAGAAGCAAAAGAGACTAAGGAGAAAAATATAAGTGTCTTGTATAAAGATGTTGAAGTCTTTATGATAGCGTCCAACTTACGATAGAGTGTTTTATTCTTACACACGAATTTAAGTAAGCGGAGAGTTGATTTGAGAAGGGGGACACTTCAAGAGTGTAGTCGGCGGAAGTCGAATAGGAAGGGGGACACTTTAAAAGTGTAGTCAGCGGAAGTCAATTAAGAAGGGGGAAATATCGACGTTAGGAAATAATGAGGAAATGTAATATAATGTAATAATGAATCCTGGCAATTAATCTTTCAAAGTTGCAAGGTTTAAATAGTCAAACTTTGTTATCTGATCATCTCGGTCAGATAACAGATTCAACAAAAGCTATGACTTATTGGTCAAAGCGTTGACGTAATATTCTAACATTTATGTTGGAATCCGGCTTCCTTTAGATATCCAGTTAGTGTCTTGTTGCAAAACTCTCCCTGACCATTGCTGATAATTTTCTTTATTTGATACCCAGATTGTTTTTCAATTAACAGGCAATATGTTTTGATTTCATTGGCAGCATCACTTTTTTCTTTTAACAACTTGGTGAAGATAAACGCCGAGTATTGATCAACAATCGTTAGAAAGTATCTAGCTCCTGCATTGGTCGTTCGTCTTATTGGTCCAACCAAATCGCAGTGTACTATGAAAGAGGGTTATTGACCTCATGGAAGTTCTTTTTGCAAGGCAACCGAGTCATTTTCCCTTGGATGCATGCCCTGCATGATTTTAGCTTCTCTAGTTTAATTTGTTCTCCAGGAATGATCATTTTGATTTGACTTGCTCCAGCGTGGCCACAACGATTGTGCCACATTGTAAACACATCATCCTTGAATTCAGTTAGCAAGGCAATTACTAGTCTTGATACAGGCTTGATGTCCCCTTCAATTTCAAATAGGTATCCACTTGAGTTTACTATCACTGTTACTGCATTGTCAAACTTTACATGGAACATATTCCCTTTTTGATTAATTGATACCATATTTTTGAACAAGTGAGCAAAGGAAATCAGGTTTCTAGTTAAGTTTGGTACGTAGAGAGCATCCCTCAGTTCTATCACAGCCCTGTTTTCCAAAAACAATTTCCGCATCCCCTTTGAATCTTGCAACTAGATGGTTGTCGATGTTGCTTCCTGTGATTATCTGTGTTTCTACTGGTTCCTTGCTTTTGAAGGAATGGAGAGAGTTGAGAATATGGTGACTGGCTCCCAAATCTAGTACTGTAGTCATCTGATCATTTTCACACTCAAGGTAAGTGTTCAAAGCAAATTATGGGCTGCACATCTCTTCATTGACATTGGATCCTTCCGCATCTTTAATTTCAGAAATTTGTGTCGCAAGGTAGGCTTTCGGTTTGGATCTTTTGGAGCTGGAACTCATCCATTCTGGTTTGAGTTCCGGGTTCAAAGTCCAGCATTTACTGGCATCATGGTTTGTTTCTGGATTGTGCGCAACTCCTCAACATGGATTTGGATTTGGCCTTCTCTTAGAAACAAAACGAGTTGCTAAAGCTGTTGACTCAATAAGTTTTTCTTTCATGTTCTTTGCCTTTTCCGCATTGGCATGCTTTCCAATTTCTCGCAGTTGATCAATTAACAGGTATGGATTCGACAAAGTTTTTACGCTAGCTAAGATTGATTCCATGAGCTGTGGTCTCTTCTTGGTGACTCTAGATATTATTCCACAGCTGATAATCTCTTGCATTACATTTAGGCCAATAGATTTAAATTTTGCTAACAAGTTATCCACCTCAGATAGGTATTTGTTAAAGTCCCCGTCAAAGTTGAGGTCCTCCCAAGTTGATCATGCCTCATAGATTGCATAAATTGTAGCTGAGGCATATTGTTCCTTTAGCTTTGCCCATAATTCATACGGGTTCTCATTGTCTATTTTATGTATTACACTATTTAAGACTTGTAAATCTAGCTTTGATCCAATCAACCAGAAAGCCTCGGCTCTTTCCTTTTTGATTGCAGCTGTTGGATCTGGTATTGGTATTTCTTCTGTAAAAATTGCACAACTAAAATATTTTATTTCTTATTAGTTTTAAGCAATTAAATCTCTCTCTTTTTAATTTAAATACAACCAAACAATCAAATGAAAAATTTAATAAAACTTTGTCTTTACCTAAGAGGTGAAAATAAGTGCCAAATTAATTTTAAGATAAATAAAAATGTAATAATAAATTTTAATAAATTTTTAATGATTTAAGATAATTTTTAATAATTTTTAATTTTTAATAAAAATAAAAATTGATAAAACAATTCTTATTAATTTCAATTAATAAGATCTGAATGATAATAAATTTGATTTAATTTGATAGAAAAATAATTTTAAGATTAAAATAATCTTTATTGATTTTGAAATAATTTTAATTGTATTATTAAAATTATGCGTTGATTGAGTTTTGCTGAGTTTATTTATTTTTAAATTATTTTTATTGATTTGTGTTTTTTTATGATTGTTGATAATTTGAATTTGAAGTTATCTACAAAAAAAAGAGGCAGTCAAAGACGTCATGTGACATCATTGAGTTGTTTCGAATCAAGAGCGGTCAATTGTGTCATGATCGTCTGGATGAAATGGCAGAAACCCCGTATACAATAGAATTTATATTGTATATGGTAGTTTCTGCCTCAGACTATTGTGTACGATATCCCCCCCGGTAAAATATTGTATACGATAGTTTTTGCAAGGGTAACTATTGTGTATGATAGTCCCCCCCCCCCGGGAAACAAAAAAAAAAAAAATTGAAAAAAAGAAAAAAACCAGAAAGGAACAAAACAAGAAGGATATGAAGAAAATAGTAAGGACAAACAAAACAAACAAAAAAAAAACACAAAACAAATAGATCAGAAGTAAAGAAACAAAACAAAACAAAACAAAAACAAAAACAAAGAAAAAGAACATAACAAAACAAAAACACAAAAATAAAAAACAAAACAAAACAAAGAAAAACAAAAACAAAAACAAAAAAAAAAAAAAAATTATGAAAAGAAAGAAAGGAAACAAAAAAAACAAAAGAAAAAGAACATAACAAAAAAAAAAAAAGAAAAAAAAGAAAAACAAAACAAAAAAAAACAAAACAAAAAATAATGAAAAGAAAAGAAAAAAAGAAAAAAAAAGGAAAAAAGGAAAAGAACATAAAAAAAAAACAAATAAAGAAAAGAATAAGAAAAAGAAAAAAAAACAAAGTAACACAAAAAAAGAAAATAAGAAAAAGAAACAAAAACAAAAACAAATAAAAGAATAAAAAAAAAACCAAGTAGAAATGTAATAACTAGAAAAATAAAAACAACAATAGTAGCAAAACAAAAAGAAAAACATAACAAAAAACAAAATAAATTAAAAACAATAAGACTGCAACAAAAATAGCAAACAATAAATTAATGTAATAAAATAATTAAATATTTGAAAACACTTATAAGCTCACAGTCAACTCACTCCATTCATATTGCAAAAGACTTATACTTGACAATGGCACTCAAAAATTTAAAAGGTAAAAATGTATGAAATTATTAATTGAAATTAAAAATTAAAAGAGCTAAAAGACCACTAAGATATTGAGATGAGATTCTATATTAAATAATAAAAAAAGAGAAGGAAACAAGAGAGAAAGAAATCTATATTAAAAAAAAAAAAAGGAAAAGAAAACAAGAGAGAAAGAAATCTATTTTTTGTTTGTATTATACAAAGAGAGACCCTCTTGGACATGATCTTTCTAAAGAGGAACATATTTACTGAGAGCTTTGGGGATCTTTACAAGTGAGGGAATAGGGAAAGGACCACATTTTGGAATAACAAGAACCCAATGATTAGAGTTGAGAAACAAAAGATGCAAAAAAAGATTTAGAGGGATCTGGAGCACAAGTAAAAGGTACATAAGTATTACAACCACTTAAAGCAAAGAAACAAATTGCTGTCTGATATGTTTCAGCTAATATTAATTGTATTATTAGAATTATGCGTTGATTGAGTTTTACTGAGTTTTTTATTTTTAAATTATTTTTAATTGATTTGTGTTTTGTTATGATTGTTGATAATTCAAATTTGAAGTTATCTACAAAAAAGAGGCAGTCAATGATGTCATGTGACGTCATTGAGCTGTTTTGAATCAAGAGCGGTCAATTGTGTCATGATCGTCTCTTGAATTTTAATTTTTATTTTTATTTTTAATTTTCAAATTATTAATTTATTTTTAATTTTAAGTAAATTCATTTTTAATTTCAAAATTAAAAACTGACAATTTTTAATTTCTTTTATTTTAATTTTAATCCCTTTTTTGTACACAAAGTCTTTTTATATTTTTTTTGTCTGAGACTTTTGTAAAAGAGATTTTTAGTTTATTTTTAATAAAAATTAATTTCATTAATTTTTATTCTATAATTCTTTTTTCTTATTTTTATTAAAAGAATAAAAAATTCACCACAAAAAGTTGGGCGCCACCCGTATGCAGGTGGCAAGCTGTATCTCATGTGTACCCCAGTTATACCTCAAGAAGTATCTTTGTGAGATCTTCAGTTGATCTCAACCCCCCTCACTCTTTTATTCAAAGGATTTCTCACAAAAACCCTCAACTCTACATCCCCCCATGGTTACCCTACCCATTGCAGCCTCCCCATTTTCATCCCACCCATTGCAGCCACTCCCCTCATAGGCAGAATCCATGACTGGATTTCATTTGGTAAATGATCCTCCCTTCACCATACACTTATTAGGTGGTGGGACTCAAATTTCTCCATCAACCAACAGGGGTGAATGGACTAACCATTCACCCTCCAAATCACCAGAAGTTTCTACCTCAAATTTCACATCTACCTACCTGGTGAGTTGGCGGAATTCACTTGCTTCTCAACCACCATGGTGGTTGAAGGGGAGTAAGCCATTCACTGCAACTCACCAGGTAGAGAGGGATAGATTCTTCTTTCCTCCTACCATACATGGGCCTATCACCCTTATTGTCCTGATGGGTTGGAGTGAGAAGCTCCCTCCCCTTAAATCAACCAGTTGTTGAGCACCTTGATGCCTCTTGAATCAGATTTTAAAAATCGTTTGCTAGAACATAAATTTTCAATAATACACCCATTGGGAAATATGATGAAATATTTACTTGTGGCATTAATGTGAATGAGAACATCACAATATCACAAATCTCTACATGGATTTAAAATCTAGAAATAATAATTTGAGTTTGACTGCAAGAATACAAGACACAAAATATGCAGACAGAATATTATACAATTTTCCTCCTTCATTTTTGACTTTTTATTTTTTATTTTTATGTTTGTTTATTTATTTATTTATTTATTTTTATTTATTTATTTATATTTTTTGCTTTTGCTTTTGCTTTTGCTTTTGCTTTTTCTTCTCTGTTTTTTTCATGCCCTTTCATTTTTTTTTATTCTCCTGCATGCAA
>KN361482.1:0-17962 GCA_000785685.1 Uromyces viciae-fabae
GTTCAACCCCAAGTGTGATACTATTTTGATACTTTCTGATGCTGAAGAGAAAAAAAATAAATTACTTTCCAATGATGAGAACCAAATGATTTCTGGCAACCATTGTAGTGAAGTAGAAGTCTTAAGCCTTGAAAATGGTAAGATCATAGAAGTTGATCCATTCATTACCAATCAAGATCTTCTTGAATGTGCTCAAGAAATTGAAATAAAATTGCTTTTCCAATCTGTCACACATGTCTATAAAAACATTGGAATTGACTAAAATCTGACCAAAAACTGAATACACATCATTAAATTTCAAGTGAAAAAAAGAAAACATTGCTATTGACTAAAACCCAAACACGCTTCATTAAATTTCAACTGAAAAAAAAAACCCCATCGCTATTGACTAAAAACTGGTTAAGAACTGAATACAGCTCATTAAGTTTCAACTGAAAAAACAAAAGAACCTTGTTATTGACTAAAAACTGACTTAAAACCAAATATCATTAAATTTCATCTAAAAAAAAAAACATTGCTACCGTCTAAAAACTGAATACAGTTCATTAAATTTCAACTGAAAAAAAAAAAACAAACACAACTGAAAAAAAAAAAAAAAACACAACTGAAAATAAAAAAACCTTGCTGTCAACTAGAAAGCGACTTAAAATTACATTTGGAGGGTGTCCGAAATGTGGTGGATAAAAAAAAAAAAACGGCTGGTCAGAAACTTCAGCCAACTTAATTTTAGATTCTACCAGGTCCAAATCCTCCAAAAATGTGGTCGGACTGTGAGTTGACCCACCCATGTCAAAAGTGAAAGGGCCCGCATCCAAAATGTAAATTTTGCCCACAATTCAATACAGTGGATTGGCATCCGCAACTGTAGTAATGTGTGGGAGGGAATGGAAAAAATGAGTGCACTGTTGGAGCGGTGGGTTTTGGGCCAAGGGAAGGAGATACGGCATGCAGGACAGTTGGGACCACAGTTGGAGGTTCGGAAAATAAACAAGGCCAAGCGCACTTCAATTCAAAGGACTAAGAAGAAAGTAAGTAATAATAGTTGAGGTTAAGCTTTGATTGGAATACTTGAAGCATGCTGACACTAGTGGCACTGCAATGAAAAGATAAGTGAGAAGCGCTTCCAAATAGCCCACAAGTACCTTCCCAAGGATTGGGTCGATTTCATTGTGCTTTATGACCGAGTGGATGTTGTTTCCGACTGGGAGGAAGCTGAGAATGGTGCCTGCAAAACCGTAGTTACACCTTGGAGGAGTTCCGAATTCACCCATTTAACTCAACTGATTGACAAGAGCGCGTACAAGGTGGCCATGAAGAATAGGGAAATCAAACAACTTCATACCCTGCTGGACCGTGTGGCCAATATAGCTGTTCCATCCGAATTCTTGCTGCTGGAGTGCCCCAAGAAACTTCAGAATAATGCTTATGACCAAAAAAGCTCTGAATCTTCTCTCCGAGATTGAGTTGGTGGTTTAGGAACGGCGGCAAACAGTTAACATAGTTGGTGCAATCAGGTTTCTTAGTGATTTACTCCATAATAAACCACGTCCAACAAGTGGAATGATGCAGTCTCATACCCCTGCAGCCAGTAGCTCAAGGACCCATTGAATTAGTCTCTGTGTAATTTTTAGATATGAATTTTGAGAGTTTTCAGTAGATGTGCAATATTAACAAATTCAGATTGGCTGTTTCACAAGTCTCCTCTTTTGTTATGTCATGTGTTTGGTGCTTTGAGAAGAATAGATACAATTCCACTTGTTATCCAGCTTCAAACTACAACAAAGTAAGGGATTCCAGACATGTCTTGATAATTTTTTTATGACCTCTGAAAATCAAAATGGAGTTACAAATTATGCGGTTTGAGTGAGAAGAACATCCAAAATGTGACTAGTTATCACATAATTCGGAAAAGTTATGGACCTCTAATGAGGATTCAACCGAGGCTTAAAAAGTGCACGGTGATGGCGCCAGGGGGGCAAGTCTCTGTAAGCTGGGCCTACCGAGCCCACTTGCAGAGACGGTGGTGGATTGTCTTCACTAACCAAAACAAGAATTTAAATAAATGAATAAATAATAAATTATGAAAAATAACCAACAAAAACCTATACCACTACAATCTACTACAAAACAAACAAAAACAAAACAACAACATAAAACAAAAACAAGAAAACTATCATCGGATAGAATCACAAACTCAAAACCACTCAATCATTCAGATCTACACATTATCATCTCACCATCAAATCACATCCCCCCTTCAATAAATCATTCACCATCACTATCAAGCTCATCATCAGACAACGATCTTTATGGAAACTCACTCACCTCACCCATCATCATTCAATCTGAACTAGAAAATCAAAATACTACCTCTCAGACTAATCTTTCTCCAACTTCATCATCATCTAAATCAATCAAAAGTAATCATCAAAATTTAACTTCAATTAAAATTAGTAAAAATTTTAAAGATCAATCAAATCATAATAATCAATTCAATAACCTAGAATGGCAAGAAAATCAAAGTGAAGATCAAGATCAACAAGACGAAGGAACTGAATCAGAATCAATTTCAGATCAAGATGATGAGAACATTTCATATAATAGGCATTTTAATCATGATCATCAAACAGCTCGAAATTTTTCAACTTGGAAAAGGCATCATCAAGATCGAGAAGGAAGTGTTACAGAAGAAAGAGAACCATTAGTAAATTCTGATCACAACGACCTTTGTTCTCATGATCAATTTCAGTCTGCATCTTATAGGCGAACTTCTAAACGACGTCAAAGGCGAAAGGTTTACGGTGGTGGAAGACTCGATTGGGGAGGTGAATTAGAGATTTGGGAAGTAGGATTAGGTATAGCTAGTGATATGTCAGTGTTTAATTCATTTTTATCATCATTCTACGTTTGACTCATATGTTCTCTTTGTTTTGTTTTTTATTAAAAAAATTTGATGGGATTTCTCCCTTGTACTATTATCTACGGATAATAATCCTTGTGATGGCCAATTTTTTCCAATCGCAGACTTTCTCCTGCAGCTTTACTCATCCCTCACGTATTCCTATTACTTGGACTACCCGTTGGATTACCTACATTATTTTTAGTTGGATTTCTGGCTTGGTTCTCTCAAGTTGTCCTAGTGGTCTGTAGTCGATATGTGGGTGGAAGAACATATGCACAAATAGCATCAGCTGTTTTACCTGATAGATGGAAAGGATGTAACGTATGGTTCGGAGAGACAATCGTTGAACTTTGTAGAGTATTTGTAGCCGGAGGTAGAGGAATGGTCAATATGATGATTATCTCCGATTTATTCTCTCAACTCACCCGTCAATACACTCCACAAGCTTCAATCTTATATTCTCGTGTTTTCATCATCATTTTCGTTGGACTGGTATCTTTGATCCCAAATTTTTTACTTCCTCGTCGACCAATTTTCCTTCCAGCTTCTTTTCCCACTTTATCAAGATTACCTTTATTCATGACGATATTATGGCCAATTTCCATCTCTATAATTGGCTTTAGACTTCGTCGATTGAACATGGAATTAGGAAGGAAGATCCCTCCTACTGGCGAGGGAGATGTTTATAGTGAAATCATGGGCGGTACGATTTGGGGTGGTTTTACCATCTTGTTATTTGGTTTAACTACTCCTCAACATACCTTTAAACATTTTCGATCCCTAAAAAGGATTAACAAACCATCTGGTAGTACCATCCATCCAATGAGACCATTATTGAACAATCCAACGAGTGACTCAGCACCGATTCCGGATCCATTCTTTTCCGGCTCCAATCGTTCTTCAATCTTTTCAAGCTACACTCTCAGAAGATACTCATGGGAATCAGCAGCTTTCTTAGGTGTTTTTTATTCGATTGTGATTTGTTTAACTTGGGGTTTGGTAGGTTATTTAGGGATGGAAAATGGAGGTCATGAGGTCAACTTTCTAGCCTCTTTGCCCTCTCACGACCCATGGATTTCAACTTCGAGAGTGCTACTACTGCTTATCCTTATTCCATCAATCCCGTTCTCATTAAGGCCAGCAACGACTGCATTGTTTCATTTGCTCAGAATTCCATCTGTCATTCATACTGCGTCGTCACGAAGCAAAAAATTAAGGAGTCGAGGTGAGCGCGCGAGTTCTAGGATGGAATCTGAATGGGATGATGACGATGAAGACGAGCCATTGGCAGGTAAGCAAGTTTGGGAAGTCAGACTAGTGACCTGTTTGGTTTGGTTTGGAGTCGCAGTTGGAGCCATCCAATTAGGTGGGAGTAATGGAGGAGAAGGTTCATCGATTGAAATCTTGGGATGCGTTGGTTCGACCATTATTGCTGGTCTTCTCCCCGCTGGATTTTGGATCGTCTTGTTTCATGTGCGAAAAGCGAGACCTATTTTAAACATTGATCAACCTAGAAGAAGCCGATCTAACGAAACGAGATCTTTAAACGAAGCTTCAGCGACACGATCTAGAACAAGTGCACCACAACTTGACCCACATCGAATCAATCATCCAGAACCTCAGCCTGAGTCAGAAAATGATCATTTATTACTTATCAAAGAGGCTCAATTACAGAAAAAATTATCTGGTAGAAGAATTTGGCAAGATATTGGAGTGTTCGGTTTACTCATCCCTTTCTGTCTCGTCGTCTTTTTGAAAGGTTTGACTGCTGTCTCTAGTGACACAAGCCCCCCAATCTCTCCCTGATTGATTGAATTGATACACACATACGCACAAGTTCGTTTGGTCAATTAACCTTTTTTTTTTTTTTGGCTTGTTATCTCATGTTTTAAATATAGAAGATAGATAGATATGATTATAGTGCACGAGTTTTACTCTGTGTTATTACCTTTTTAGTTATTTTTTGTGTAGATCATTCCTAATTACCCATGCCCATTATTTTTCTGCGCGATGTTATAATCCATCCACTCAAATCCAATAATGTACTTCGACATACGAACATCATGCTTTTTTTTTTTTTGGCTTTTATATTCAGTTTATTGTTGTGTGGAAAAATTAACTTTTTTTTGAAGCTTGTATGTACTCATTATTTATTCACAATCATACTTACAATGATAAATGCAATTTTCTGCCGTGATTTATCTAACTTCATCATTCTTGAAACTTCCTTTCTCTTTTTTTTTTTGTTGGTTTGATTTTCTTATATTTTCGGTCTAAACCTTAATTTGAATATCTGGACAGAACTCAAGTCTGCCTCAGTCCAATTACCACTTCTTTCATGAGTAACCCCTTTTGTTTTTCATTAATTCTTATTAGCTGTTCAGTTTGTTCCTTAAATTGACATTTATCTGCTTTCAATTTCATCACTTAGATGTGGCAAAGAACTAGTTTTTGGTTTCAAAAACACCTACACATTCCTAATGGAATCGGCCTTTCAGCCAGTTCCATAGACTTATAGTTAAGGATATCTTCTCTGTTTGATTAAGAATCCAGTTTCATGACAACTTGTCATTTTCTTCTGTAGGTTGCAAAACTATTTGAGGCTCTTGTCATTTTTGTCTGGGGGTTTAGCTTGTTTTCTTTCTTGGTCTGCTATGATCAGACCAGAAATAAAACTTTATCTCTTTCTTTCCCTTGAAACCTTCTTAGAGAATTGAGCTCCCTGAGTTCCTCCAGTCACATTCAATTTCTAAGTAACAGCATTGAATTAATTACTAAATTCAATAAAAACATATTAAAAAAACTTAAGTTACGCTAAAGAAACTCTTTTTAGTTTTTTTTCTTTTCTTGTCATTATCTCAAAAGTCAGCCCTGCTTGATAGAGTGCCAGAGTTTAAAGACTGCCAAGCAAGATTTAAAAGAGCTTCCAGAGGGCTTGAAAGTTACCATGCACACTTGAAAAGAATTTTCCGCAAGTTTAAAATGTGATCAAACTAACTTTATACACCAACATAAAACTATACTGGCATAAAAGTCAAAATCAATTACAATTCAAAAAAAAAACTTTGTTCATAAGATAAAACAAGAGTTGCTAAAACAACATACATGTTGGAATTATGGTGTTCTTGAATCAAAAATATATTGAATGAAAATAGGGCATTAATTACTAAATTCACTGATTCTAAGTAAAAGTATGGCTCTGGGCCATAACAATTAAGGTGTTCAAAGTCTGCTGTCATGTCACCAAAGTGACATGATGGCAGAATGACCTTTCCCATTTTCAACCCCCAGCCCCCTGTTTGACAGCAACAGATTTCTTGAGAGTTTGAGCTTCCATACAGCAATGGGCAAAGTGAATTGGAGATTGGCAAGAAGTTCTTTACAAGCCAAATATCATACCATGTGAGTTCATATTTCAGGAATTAACACACAGAGAGGTCAGCTTGAAGGCCCAGGGGAGTAGGAAACATTGAGCATTCAAAGTTGCATGGCATTATAAGCTCATGTCACCAGCCAAAACATGTCTTATTGAAATGACAGCAGGGCCAACTTTGAAAACCTTTAATGAAAATTCAGAAACATATTTTTCACTTATTCAGTCTTAATTTCAATGATACATGACCTGCATGAAGATCAGCATTTTGAGATTTTCCTCCATTGTATCATTACACTTTCAATACTTCAAGATGTAACAATATTCAGAAAACAAACTGGAAATATAACCCCCTTGAAATAAAATCCTATTTTTGGTGACCAATAGAATATATGATTTGAAATCAGCAATACAAATTTTCAGTAATGAATGTGAACACCAACCAGGATTAATATTTTTTTGTTCCACTGATCAAGTTAAACTAGAGAAAAAAATTTGTACATTGAATAAAGACTTCTTCAATAGACTAGCTGCATTGAATCCAGAACTCTTCCATATATCTTTGATGATTTGGAAAATCTAGACAACAATTCTTTCAGGAGCAGAAATTAGTTGATAGATTCTGAAATTTGGCAGTATCAGGAGTTGAAATCACATTGGAAGTTGGATTTTATATACCTGTATCAATGGAATGGCCTATTTACATACAGCTAGTATGAGCCAAGAAAAATATATATTTTTCATCAGCCCTAGTGATGTGATTTGAATGTGGCCCCATTTGCCTATAATGGTTCTAATAATGTGGTTCTCACCTGTGTTTGTGGGTATTTGTTCTTCCTTATGAATTTTATCTATGCATTTAATCAGTGCCACATTTCCATGATTTTAGGCAAGTAAGTGCTTGATGTGAGAGATGAGGATAAAGTAAAAGACTTTAGAAAATCTGCATAGGTTTTCAAACACTTTCAGCACTATTGTATCAGATAAAAAAATTGAAATATATCAGATATTCACAATCTGAAACTGATAGGATATGATATGAGTAAAAACTTTTACAATATCAGATTTTTCCATATGATTTGATTTCCCAGGCCCAACAATGACATCAGGTAGAGAAGCCGGATGTTATATCAGTAGGAACCAATATAATCTCAGATTGTGAGTGTCTGATATATATTACCAGATGCAACATCTCATACAATAGTGTTGACAGCAAGCCTGATTAGTGAATCAAATTACTGGTTCCAACTTATCTGTGTCCACACCTTAAGCACTCAGATTCAATCTTTGGACCCCATATTCAATTTCAATGATCGACCGTCGAATGAGTTCCATGACCAACACCCACACAAATTTATCACTGCTCATCCTCCCGGGAAATCCCTGGAAAGCCACTCCAAAATCAGTACCTCGGATGCTGAATATAACAGCTTAAAAAACCAAACAAGCAATTACCTCTTTCTCACACCATGATGGATGTGAGCTAGGTGAGCTTTTTGCTCAATGTCTCTATTGCCCAAGAGGCCATGACGGAGAGTAAACAATTTCTACAGTAACTATAAGTGTTTTGTATTTACTGGATACTCTAGTTAAAGAGTGTGTTCACGCTTTTTAAGGCTGAGCTCCTTCTTATTTACAAGAGGAGGGGTTGGAGGTAGAGACCTTCCAAGCAGTTTTTAGGCACTGTCCTTCTAGTTTATCAGAAGGAGGAATGAGCCTAGTAGGGGGGAATATTAGATAAATGTATTAGACTTACTTTATTCTTTGAAATATAGTTTTATATTTTATATTTAAAAGATTTGGTCTAAGTATTATGTCCAATTTATTTCTCTAATTTTATTCTGACTTCTAGAAATGTGTGAGAACATATAAATCCCCAATCAATAAAAAAGGATAATTATTTGTAAATGATAAGGGTAAATAATACACCCTTATCATGTGCAAAATTATGAAAAATTTATTCCACAATCATGTGGGATTTTCAGGAAGTATTTTCAAGAAATAGTATCCTTGAAAATAGTGTGCGTAATTTTCTTAATAATTTATTTTTTTCAAAAAGTTTTTATTTATGAAATTATTATTTTTTATGACAACATGGTCATATGAACCAGGGTCACTATAATCAATTTACCAGTAAGGCCTTCTCTAGCTTTTAGACCAAATTGATTATTGTTCTTCATTCAGTCTTAAGTATCTATTATACAATAAAAATAATTAGTAATAAAATATAAAAATCATTTAAACAAAAACATAAAATAAATAAATTAATAAGATAAAAATAATTTAAAATATATTTGCAGATTTTTAGACATCTGAAGTTTCTGGAGGCTGACAATTGATAATTGTCCACTCTTGTAATTCAATGATTCAAAAATTTAAATAAAACACAATAGGATAATGTGTTTCTGGAATGAAAAGGACAATCATGTCCTTTTCAATTGTTTGAAATAAAATAAAGCAATTCACAGGGGTATCACACCTGGCTGTAAATCAACTTCTTGGGTCTAAGTCTCAAAACTAAAAGAATATATCAGACTAAAGCATTGGATTTCTTTCAGTATTTTATCACATCAAATTTTATTTACAAATTTATTTTTAGAAACATAATATCTTATAAAACAATAAACATAATAATAATTTGATTATTAAAATGAAATTAATTGAAAATTTAATAAAATAAATTTTGTAACTTTTTTTATTTTAATTCTTATTGATTGTTGTTGTTGATTGGTTTAGAATCAATCTGAAAAAATAATAAAACAAAAAACATTCATGTTAGTTTATTTTTCATACTAAATCTTATCTTTTAATTTCTTATGATGATTGTGAATCCAAACATCACAATTCTCTTACATTTTATTTGATTTTATTTCATTCCATTTGAATGTTATTTAATTATTTGTGGTATGATGTCATCATGATTCATTATTTTTAATTTTAACTTACAAAATTTTACTTCAATTATTTTATTATTGTATTGATAATTGCTTTTTTTTTTTTTTTTTTTCTATTTTGTTGTTATATGGCAATGGTATTAATAATATTAATTTTTTTAATAATCATTTCAATGTTTTTTAGTTTTTTATTCACACAAATCTTCAACTCACTATTTTCAGTGAAAAATTCATTTCTTCTTTTTCATTCTGTTTTATTTTTGCTTGTAATTTGAAAAATAAAACTCAAAGGATCCACATAGAAAAAAGGATACCTGCAAGATCAGATGGCAGGCATTAAGTCAAAATTAATTCACAACCTTATTAAAATTTCTAAGTAATTTACTGACTGAAACAATTAATCTACAGCTTAAGAAGCTTTCCATCAGCTTGAAGTTGGTTGTCCCTTTGCAATGCCACAGTAATTTTAGATGTTCATCCCACATTTTTTTTTCAATATCATATATTTTCTGAGTTGATTCTGCATAATGTGAATGTGTTAAACCTGATTAATCCAGTGACTGGTACTTTCTTGTATCTGGCTATTGATCATCCAAGATGGCTATAGGGTCTTCTTCTAAAACATGGCTAGATGGTTGGGGATCCTTTACCATAATAAAATGGGGTATAAAATTCATAAGAAGCACTAATTTCACTTGTATTCCAATTTTATATTTACATCCAGGAGAAATAACTAAAAATATTCCCTTCATAAAAAAAAAAAAAAAAAAAAAACTATTTTCTGAGCAGTCAAATTCTTGAAATTCAATATTTCTTCATAATTTTGAGGCCTAGTGGAGGAATATAACAACATAAGTAAGAACATATTTTTTTAAAAAAAAATATAAAATAACATGAAACCCTAAATTTTTACCCTCCAAAACATCCCAGTTCTTCAAATGATATTTTGTATGGTGGTAAGGAATCAAGCATGATTTGATAAGTGGAAAAACTGCATCACCAAGGTTCCAATTTCCTTCTGGAATCTTCAATATCTTTTATCCTTGCAGCATCACATATTAAGAGCACTGCCTTCCCATCTTAGAATAACATAAATGAATTCCATGTTAAATTTTCACTCTGCCAAGATATTCTATTATGCATAAAATTCCCAATTGATATATCACTTTTCAACATGGACAAAAAAAACCAGATAATTTCTTCCATCAGTGGAACCAACACACTTATTATCCGAGAATCTGATAATTTTTTTTACATTAGTTGTTTATTGACTATTATTCAATTAATTGACTAGTTGATCGATTGAATTATTTATATGTGTTAATATAATGATTAATATTTTTAGTTTAATCAAATTAATTTCTAAACAAATATAAACTTATAAAAATCTACTAAAAAAGATGTATAGTCGTGCACAACAAAAAACCACCAGCCGATTTACATAGAGATAGTAGTAGTAGAATTTTGGAATCTTTTTTGTTGAAGTTTCTTATTGGAAAGGCCTGTTATTAACATGTAATGTATGGGAGCAATACTAGTTTCTCACTTGCACTAACATATTTTCAATCAAAGAGAACGCCATGATCTTCAAGCAAGGTCTTGAGTTTCATGCAGGAGGGTACTGTCATACCTATATTTTCAAAAAATTGGTGTGGGTTTGGCTCTTCAAGCCACATTGGACTGGTGAGGATCAAAATGTGTTTTGGTATTGGTTTTTCGCACAAAACATGCTTGATTAGTTCATAGCCGAGGTAGAAAAGCGTGGCATGGTGGACGCCAACAATAGCTCCTCCTTTGTGTGATGAAATGATGGGCTCCAGTGAGTTGCATCTTGCTTTTGGGAAGCAACATGGGTTTAAATGATTCTTTGTGTGATGAAATGATGGGCTCCAGTGAGTTGCATCTTGCTTTTGGGAAGCAACATGGGTTTAAATGATTAAATCACTGTTAATCTTATCTTCAGCTCCTCACTAATGTCGCTGACACAAGGCAAAAAAAAAAAAAAAATTGATCTAATAAATTCTCTTGATTCTTAACTTTGACTAATTGAAATGTAATTTGAGAGATGAATCAATTTTTTTTACAAACGGTACTCCTCAAGAGTTTGTTTAACTTGATTGTTAATTATATTTCTATAATTAAATTAATATCTAATTACAAATCTGTTTTCATTATTATTTCTTTTGAATAAAATGCACATCGTCGGTATCATTGAAAAAAAAAAAATCATCTTTTTACAAATATGTAATCTGTTATTGCACTTTGGGATGCAATCATCTTCCGATTAAAAAAACCTTTTTTTTTTTTTTCAAAAGGTCACTGCAAAAAAAAAAAACTGACTTAACTGATACCAGTTGACCTGCTCAAGTACAAAAGGCCCCTTTGTAACATTGCATGTCAACTGGTGCTGCTTGATCCATTTTCTTTTTATTGTAGTGAGTTGGAATGGGAAAATCAAAAGTTTCTTTTCCCGCTTTAATGATCAATCAAGAAATTTTGTTGTATCATAGAAAAGAATGCATTAAGTTACAGAGCACCCGTCTTTTGAAGGAATGAGCTGGATTAGCAATGAGGAAAAAGTAAGATTTTACAATTAGTTTCTTTTCATGTTTAGGCTTGAGCTCAACTAAACTGAACTGAATGATCCAACCACTCAAGCCCCAAAGTTTGATACCTTCTGAGACTGTAGTCAGTGAGCCCTGGGTTGATGTGACATTATTGATAAAGTGTGATGCTGCCACTTCCTGCTTGAGAATCCATTCAATGTATGGTTTTTGTGAATCATCTCGAAAATACGAACGGATTTGACGATTGGGATTTAGTAATGTGGTAAATGGTACCATGAATACCTCATCGACTTCGGCTGCTTGATGCTTTCCTTGTAAGTCTTGTAATCGGGGAGATTCAAGTGACTCATTTCCGAGTTGTGACATCAGGCTAGGGATCATAGGGCCAGGTCCACCTGTTGAGAAAGTTCTGTTTTTGAGTGAATGGACAAATCCCTTTTCAAAGTTATCTCATAGAAAAGGTCAAATTAAAAAAACCAAAAAATTCATTAATTAGATTTGAATTACAATTTTATTATTTTTTATTAAAATCAGTGAATGAAATGAAAATTTGACATACAACATAAGGCCAAACAAGGCTAACTCCAGAGTTACTAATCATAGGATCCAAAGATCCCAAGTACTCTAATTGTTCTGGAATTAATCCTATTTCTTCATAAGTCTCTCTCAGTGCAGTTGAAAGGAGTGATTGATCAATATTGGGATCTTGATGCCCACCCGGTAAGCTAAGTTTTAAAGGCAAATTATTAATCTATTAGCAAAAAAGAATGCATGTATGATATTTATTTGTTACGAACCTAATTTCACCAGGATGAGTACGTAGAGTTTGGGAGCGTACCGTCAAGATGACACCTGGTTCTTTTTCAGAAATATTACTCAATGCAATCAAGACGGCGGCATGTCGTTTAGCTTGAATGGAAGAGCCATACTGTGGTGATGAAGGAGTTACTCTCGGGGAAGATAAAGCCAGTCTGATATTCGCAAGATCCAACCCAGTGAGAGGTTTAAAGAAATTGATACTGGGTTGATGGACTTTTCCATTTCCTACGATAGAGGAGAAGGAGCGTATGCTTCGAGACATGAGATCATGAATCAGATTTGTTCGGTGGTGTCGGGATGGTCGCATTCTCTCGGGGATGAGTATGTCACAAAACTTCAGCATGTGAAGATCTAAGGAGAACACAGTGACCACATTCAAGTGAACAGATCACTAAAGAAAAGAAAAAAAAGAAAGAAATGGGCCAGAATGGCTGGAGCTAACTTGACCGGAAGACAAAACATAGGAAGAATGGAAAAAAGATGTGAATGGATTACAGTTTGCACTGAGAGATGAATCAATCAGTTTTTATATTTAAAACTTATTCAATTTTAAAAAAAGACTGAAATTTATTTTGAAAATGCTGGTTATGAACTACAATTTCAATTTGGTTAACCTCTGCAATGTAAATTCACATGAGAACAACCAAAATTATGCCACTTAGCTTATATTTGGCAATCATCATACGAGCCTGATAGTAGTTTTGAAACTTAAAATACAGGTGAGTTCTAGTGTGAATCGATTAGGTTCAGACTACGGATAAGTATAAAATGTATACACATTGATTTAATTTTTGGAAGAAGAAGAAAACAAGAAGAGATCTCATTCAGTTGAAAAAGAATCTGATAAAATGGGTTCTCTATTAGTGTAGTATGATGCAGGTTTATCCAGTCGTTCAGGAGGTTCTCTTCCCTCTTCTCTTGCTCTATCTTGTTCCTTTGAGAATCAAACAAAAAGAATGAATGGACAATCAGTCAAAAGAAGTATTTTGTTGGATAGACATAAACATAAGAATTGCTTACAATCTTTAAAACACGCATATATTCTGCTCCAGCTGCTATGTTAGCATTATGAATCTGCCAAATTGCCTAGTGAAGGTTAAAATAGGGTAAGAATAATTTGAATTGAATACATCTTTATTTACTTATTTTTATGTCAATTAGAATTATGATGAAAGGTAGATAGATAGATACCCATAAACCATAGACGGAGGCAGTTGCACAAGCTATGTACGAACAAAAAAGAAAACAAGTTAGTTAATTTGATTAGATGAATTTTAAAAGATGAGACTAACTAGTTACAATGGCACGATGACCATAATCGAGCAATGTCAGACGAGGTCGAGGTGGCATAAGAAAAAAAAGTACAAAATTTAATGTAAATAAATAAAAAATTAAATTTTAATTTTCTTTATTTTTTTTATTTTTTTTTATTTTATTTTTAATTCAAGTTTTAATTTAGACTTGTTCAACTTCAAACCATGTCCAATCGAAAGCAACCTATCAATTCAACAACAACTCAAACACAATTCAACAAAACAAATTCAACTTCAAATGTTTCACAAAATAAATCAATCACTGGACCAACTAATCTTCAGAGAGATCACACTGGTAGAATTGTTGAATTCTTCGTAAATTTAAGAATCTCTTCACTTTTCTTTTCTTTTCTTTATTGACATGATATTTTTTTCTTTTTTTCTATTTACAGTGCCAAACTGATATATGTCCAATATGTAGATCAGATAGATACTTGAATCCTGATTTACGACTCTTAGTTTCAAAATGTTATCACAAAATGTGAGCCAAAATTCACGTAAAATAATTTAAAATTCTAAAATCAACTCATACTAAAATTTACTTGAAATTCAATTTTTCATTCAAATATTCTTGATTTTTATGAACAAGGTGTGAATCTTGTATTGATAGGATTTTCTCCTTGGGACCTGAGCCATGCCCAATTTGTGGTCAAATTTTAAGAAAAGCAAGTTTTGCTCCTCAAACTTTTGAAAATTTAGCCGTTGAAAAAGAAGTTGTAATTCGAAAGCGAATCTCAAAATAGTTAAGTTTGATATTATTATTTTTATTATTGTTTTTTTTTTTTTTTTTTTTTTTTTTTTTTTTTTTTTCTTTCTGTTTCCATGAAAACCATCAAGACTTTAATTCAGTTTTTTGTGCAAGAGCTTAGTTACTGTGTTAGTTTAATAGTCATTCTAAATATTTTTAAGGCCTAGTTTTATATTACAAATTCTAATCTTTTGATTAATGCTAATTTATAAATTCTTACTTTGAATTAGTTTCAATAAACGTCGGGAAGATTTTATGACTTTGGAAGCCTTTAATAATTATCTTGAAGAGGTAGAGGATATTAGTTCAGTGACTAAAATTTATTCCACCTTTTTAAGACTGATTGACATATGCTAATTAAACATGGTCTAACAATACCTTCCATTTGTTTAAATAATATGAAAAATATGCAACACGATCATAAAAATGAAAAAAGCCTTCAACTTGATAAATGGAGTGGATGTTGCTGAAACTGAGGCAAAAATCAAACGATTTCAAATGGAAAATCAAGAACTCATAGCCCAAAATGCAGTCCATGAAGCCAGACAAATTGAACTAAATAAGCGTCAAGAAGAAGCAATGAGGAAAGAGAGGGAGGAACGTAAAAATGAGTTATTGAGGCTAGAAGAAGAAGCTAAAAGAGAGGAAGAAGAAATTAGAAGGGCTACAATACGAAGTTTGGTAAGTCACTTTTTTTTTTTCTCTCTCTCTCTTCTTTGTTTGATCATGTCAGTTTTTTATTCATTTATTTTGTTTGATCAGGAAACTTCAAATGTCAGTGCAGAAGAACTCGTAGCAAGACAACGAGCAGTAACACAAAAACGGGCTATTGCACGTGCATTAGCATCAGATCTCGCGACAAAAGCGACAGTTTCTATGCCTTCATTAGATGGATTGATAGATCCAAATGGATCAAATGATTTATCGGTTGATAAACCAGATATAGAAGCAGAAATTTCACAATGGAATAATTATTCAAATATGTTTGATCTCAAAACTTTAGATATTAATTTCAAAGGTGGGTATGTAGATGAAGATGCTATGAGGTTAATTTTGGCTGATAAGGCACTTAGCTTAGTCGGTGGTTTTCAAATTGAATCTGTATGGGAGAGGCAATTGCGTAGTGCAATGATGGGTCTATTTATACCTCCACCTGAACCTGATACAATTAATCAAACTAATATAGACAATTCATCTCTCATTCAATAATCATTTCATTTTTTTTTTTTTTTCAATTCATGGATGAAATTAGTTCTGATATGTTTTGTTCATTTCTTCTGAATCTTTTTTGTTTTGTATACATAAATTAATAATTTAAAACTGTCAAATCAAACTAATATAGACAATTCATCTCTCATTCAATAATCATTTCTTTTTTTTTTTTTTTTCAATTCATGGATGAAATTAGTTCTGATATGTTTTGTTCATTTCTTCTGAATCTTTTTTGTTTTGTATACATAAATTAATAATTTAAAACTGTCACGTAGGCCTGAGCCCCGTACACCACTTCTGGCGGTTCCTGCGGGGTACGGTGTACACAGCGGGTGCTATCCCACCCCAGCAGCAACGTGGTGTCCTAAGTGTTGTGTCAGAATGACGTCCACACTGACATGAGAGGCGTACGTCTCTGGCACACGTCAACTTTCAAGACATCTTGACTTAATATTCCAATATTACAATACATATTTTATTACATATACTAGCTTTTGTCTTTCCTATATACAGTCAAACCTGTCTAAGGGCATACCTCTTGGGAGAAGCCAATTCTTATGCCCTTTGAAGGATTATGCCCATCCAGAAACACCTGCATAAGGGCATAACTATGCCCTTGAGAGAATCTGTGTAAGAGCATATTATGTGGTTGGACAGGTGGCATATCAGATGTAAAACCTGCACAAGGGCATAACTATGCCCTTTTCAGGACCTGTGTAAGGGCATGGATCTATGTGGTTAGACAGAAATTCAGAAGTAAGTTGTATGTATTGTGAGTTCACAGAGGCCGGTTGAAAAAAAAAAATATATATAATATAAAATGTGTACATGGAAGTGTTTTGAAAAATGTAAACCCAAAAATTGAAAAAAAAAATGTATGTGTAGGGCAAACATGTATCTGAGGTTCCCCGGAATCTGTATGCACCATGTGGTTATGTGGTTAGCCCCTTATGTTGGCGTGCACCAACATGGGGAGAAGCCCCTGGCTTTGCACTTGGGCAGGTTATGCCCTTAGGCAAGTACACCCTTAGACGGGTTTGACTGTATATAGCTCTGGTTCTTGTTGTTTCTTTTTGTCATGACTAGCAGACATCTGACTCCTGTCACACCACATGAGTCATGTTAGACATTTACATAAATCAATGTTGTGTTCATCTTTCATTCTATTTCATACTATGTTTTCTATTCTCTCATGTATTAGCTTTCCATGTATATAAGAAGTATGTACTTAACTCCGCTATTACATGCTTATGCAATCTGTGTTATTTTCTCTCTTTGCATGCTCTTTTAGTTTATGAGCCTTCTTGATTAAAAAAGAGTTGATTATACACATATTAGTTATACCAGTGAAAGCAAATCTAGATTTAGTCATACATTATCCAAAGAGTTACCCTTTATTATTAGCAATCCTAGTGAGGAATTCCCAAATAAACATATCAGTGCTGTTTTAAGAAATTCTTATCCATGCTTGTGAATTATCATCTAGTTTTTACCATCATAGTGTTTTAGTAGTATCATATCACCAAATGTCTGCATGTTATGAAAATTTTCTCCCAGTATTAGGGGGTATCAAAGTTAGGAGATCCGCCATTTTTTTTTGATCAAATCCGCCATTACTGATGGCGGATTTGTGAAATACACCTGCCCCAGGGTAGGTGTATTTCAAAAATGGAAATTGGCAGATTTCATGATTGAAATCCGCCATTTCTCATCTTCTTAACCCCCTTGAGAATTCACTCTCCTTTTTTTATTTTTTAACTTGCTTGCATCATCAACTCAACACACCATACCTAAAACTCAACCAAAAACCAATCACAAGATCATTACAACCAAGCGAGTTCTTCATACACCACCAGAAAAAATGGAGAAACCAAGGTGAGTTGCTTTCACAGGAACAAAGGGGTCCCTTTGTTCTTGCACCATACCTAAAACTCAACCAAAAACCAACTCACAAGATCATTACAACCAAGCAAGTTCTTTATAGGGATGAATCTGCTTTGAATTTCAACTTGAAAACCTATTTCTTATAAATCAATCACTATCTTCAAAAAAAAAAGAACCATCTAACTGCAACCCCCCAGGTAAAACAAGTGAGTTTTTTTTTTTCTCTACTTTTCACTCACCACTCACCTCA
>JNCO01002224.1:0-19613 GCA_000785685.1 Uromyces viciae-fabae
TTTTTCTTTTTATTTTTTCTTTTTATTTTTTCTTTTTATTTTTTCTTTTTCTTTATTATTTTTTCTTTTTTCCTTTTCCTTTTTCTTTTTATTTTTTCTTTTTTCTTTATTATTTTTTCTTTTTTCCTTTTTCTTCTCCTTTTTTCTTTTTTCTTTTCTTTTCTTTTTTCTTTTCCTTTTTTCTTTTTTCTTTTTTATTTTTTATTTAATTTATTTTTTATTTTTTCTATTTGATTTTTTTTATTTTTTTTCTTTTTTATTTTTCTTTTTTATTTTTCTTTTTTATTTTTATTTTTTCTTTTTTATTTTTTCCGTTCTTTTTCCTTTTTCCTTTTTTCTTTTTTCTTTCTTGTTCTTTCTTTTTTCTTCATTGTTCTTATTCATTCGCTTTTTCTTTTTGATTTTCATTCCCTTTTTCTTTTTTCTTTTTTCCTTTTTTTCATTTTTGATTTTTTTTTTTTGATTTTTGGGCAGAAAGGTCGTATAGAACACCTTTCAGCGCAGAAGTGTTGCATACGACAGTTTTGGGGGGGGGGGGGAAACTATTGTATACAACAATTTCTGGGTGACATTGTTGTATACGGGGGTTTCTCCCACTCCAATGTCGTATACAACATGGCGCGGCCCCAAAATGTCATATACGACATTGGGGACCCCCCATTATATTGTATACGACACTGTCAAGTGTCGTATACGATGAAAAACAGGGGGTCCCCAATGTTGTATACGACATTTTTGGGGGTCCCCCGATGTCCTGTACAATAGTTATACAATAACTTATTGTGCATTTAGTGTGGCCCTTTTTTTTGTAATGTTTTCCAAAATCAGTTTCTTCACAACTGATTTTTTCTTTTCTTCTTATTTTTTTTTTTTTTTTTTGATTTTTAGAAGATTATAACAAAAATACTTGTCCTTTCCGCTGCTATCCTTCAAAAATATGTTGTTTCCACTCCAAAACTAGCTAATTCTTCAATTCAAATTAGAAATAATTCTCCAACTCAAGATATTTGTTCACTGCCTCTGATAATCTGTAACATATATTGAAGATGTGCTCATTATCAGAATCAACAGCATGATCAAATATCTTTATCCAACAAGATAGATATAGTCCACAACATAACTTATCTTGTGGATCTATTAGAGCAATCAAACAAAAAAAATATAAAGCTAAACTTCAAAGAGAAAGCAGAATAAAGGCAAACATTAATATCTCTGGCAAAAACTTTATTCTAGCCATATATCCAATCCAAATCCTAATGCCAACATACGATTCTTCAACGAACCTTGTATATGCTGGGCTGACTCAAAATGCAAAACAAGTATTGCCGTAGTCAAGTTCTTTCCTTTTTCTACAATGGATCCTTTGCTCAAAACTCAATATCAACAGCTCAGCCATCACCTTCTAGCCAAAAGCACATTTCAAAACCCTAATAAAACAAATGGTCCTCAATATGCTGGTGATATGTTTAATATGGGTTGGCAAAGAGGTTTTGAAAGGAAATAAAAAATTGGAATAACTGGTATTGCTGAGAAGGTTGCCAAAGATACTTTAGGTTATGAAGATCTTCAACGTCAGGTTCCTAAAATAGATAAGTTTATTGGGAAACAATTTGCATCTACATCCAAACTGATGTTTGAAGAGGTTAAGAAACAGTATAATATCCTCCAAGCTCCTGGAATATCACCTCATTTTGAAGCAGATCCAACTGCATTTACATCTCACTTATCATTCACTTTCAAACACTGTGCAAACCTTCCAAACACCGATTCTGATACTTCTCCATTTTCATTTGTCATGTGGATTCCAATCAATCATACTTCAGGAGATTTAGTATTAGATAATCTTTTAGTCAAAGGTGGTGAATTTGCCTTTCCAGATATTGCATTTGGCATCAACTTCCATGGATTCAATGGTATTGTTGAATGTGCTTGGAAAGCTAATAAGTATTCTCATTGCACCCTCCCTTCTTATTCAATTTCTAATTCTTCTCATAGTCGCTTGGGTCTATCTTGCCAACTTCCCAAAAAGACTCAAATTGCACTTGAAAAGCATTTGTCATGTGGATTCCAATTGATCATACTTCAGGAGATTTAGTTTTAGATAATCTTTTAGTAAAAGGTGGTGAATTTGTCTTTCCAGATATTGCATTTGGCAACAACTTCCATGGATTAAATGGTATTGTTGAATGTGCTTGGAAAGCTAATAAGTATTCTCATTGCACCCTCCCTTCTTATTCAATTTCTAATTCTTCTCATAGTCGCTTGGGTCTATCTTGCCAACTTCCCAAAAAGACTCAAATTGCACTTGAAAAAATAAAAAATGGAGATTATGAAAAAGATCCAAAGAAAAGTGATTGGACTATTAGGGATCTTGGAAAAATACTAGATGACTCAACTAAATATATGTAAAAAATTTATGTTTATTTTTTTTTTTTTATCTTAAAAATTTTCTTTAAACTTAATTAAAATCTATCTTCCACCCTCCCTTTTTATTCAATTTCCAATTCTTCTCATAGTTGCCTGGGTATATCTTGCCAACTTCCCAAAAAGACTCAAATTGCACTTGAAAAAATAAAAAATGGAGATTATGAAAAAGATCCAAAGAAAAGTGATTGGACTATTAGGGATCTTGGAAAAATACTAGATGACTCAACTAAATATATGTGAGGTATTTCTATGTCCTTTGATGCTAATTTTTAGTATAAAGGACTATGAATGTCCACAAATGAAATTCAATGGTGATTTTAACGCGAAATAATGTATTATTTATTAATAATAAACACCTTATAGGTTTAATAAAGCTATTTATATTAAGGATAAACCTTATATAAATTTGTCTACTGTGGTAGTTTAACTTATAGGTAAAACAATGGCACAGGTACAATTTAAAAATAAATTGTGAAGTCAATTGGGGGGAGGCTTGAGGTAAGCTGCTCTGTCCAGAGGCCAGAGTCCTCCTCAATTTACTTATAAAGAATTGGGGCAATAAGATAGAAGGGGGAATTTCTTTATCTTATGTCACAATTCTAGTGGAGCCTATAGCTGGTTCAGGAAAATAAAGTGAAGGGATTTTTACTTTGGTCTAATGACACTAGTAACTTACTTAATTTCGTGGTTTTGATTGGATTGATTGGTTTATTGTATGTAATTGTATGATTGAATGAATAATCCCCAAAGGGGGGAAAACAGCCAGGTATTTATAGAAAAATCCTTCCTCTAGGGCGCTCTTAATTCCTTCCATTTGCCTATGGGAATAAAACAAAAGATCTCATTCCTGTCATAGAATTATAAGTGAATATTATTCCCTCTTATTCTTTATTACATATTTATAGCAACTTGTAATAAAGAATAATGATATTTTCACGTATTCTAATTTAAGATTTTAGACACTTCTCATGGTCTTAAATTTAAGTAAATATTTTCAATATTTTAATTCATTTTATTTGAATTATGTTCTAGAATTCTAGAACTTTTATGCGTGAAGAAGATGACATCATTTCTTGATAATTCCTTTTGAATTATCCTGGGAATAATTATCTGTAATTATTTTCCCAGGGTTCTACATTGTTTAAATTGTTACAATGTCGAGGAAAATTCTCTAAGTAGGTATGTGTACCTACTGTTTAAAAACTTTACCAGCCCATAACTTTTAAACTAGAGGAGCTACGTCAATTCTGACTGAATTTCATTGGAGTATGTGTAAATCATACTCTAAGCGCCTATATGTAAATTATAATTATTTCTGCTTTGTGTAATAATTATTCTTGAGGGCGAAATATCTCAAGAAGGGTTTAGAATTCAAGGGTGGCTCCGCAGAGTGAACTAGGTTAGTTATTGATGAGGATTCAGAAAATGTAATAATATTTTATGAATTCCTTATAATTAAAAAGATATTCAAGATTTCTTGTGTTAATATCTAATATTTTGTCAATTCTGACTGAATTTCATGTATGTACGTATATTGGAGTATATGTTAATCATACTCTAAGCGCCTACATGTAAATTATAATTATTCTTGCTTTGTGTAATAATTATTCTTATGGGATAAATACATCAAGAAGGGTTTAGAAATCAAGGGTGGCTCCGCATAGTGACCTAGGGTAGTTGTTTTGATGAGGATTCAGAAAATGTAATAATATTTTATGAATTCCTTATAATTAAAAAGATATTCAAGATTTCTTGTGTTAATATCTAATATTTTATTATTTGTAGGTTTTTTTGGATAAGTATTTTATCTCACAACCTGACAAAAGTGATTGGACTATTAGGGATCTTGGAAAAATAATAGATGAATCAACTAAATATAAGTAAAAAATTTATGCTTATTTTTTTTTTATCAAAAAAATCTTCCTTAAACTTAACTAGAATCTATCTTAGTTTTTATTTTATTTTTGAAATCAAACTCAACTAAAATCAAAATGTTAAACCTTCTATCTCTTCAGTGGTTATTCCTCTTACAACATCTTAAAAATTTTCTTTAAACTTAACTAAAATCAATTGTAGTTGTCCTTGTTATTTATTTTTTTATTTTTTATTTTTTTGAAATCAAACTGAACTAAAATACAAATCTTATTTGAATAAATTGGCTAAACGTTCTATCAACACCCAAACTATTGCATTACAGTTAGCGATTTTAGCGTGTAGCGTAGCGGTAACGTGGCCGCTAAGCTACATTGTTAATTTAGCGGGTGACCGCTACCGCTAACGCTAATATTTCATGAGAGATTTTTTTTCAAATTGCAATCGCTAAGATGTAGCGGCTTTTAGTGTCCAGTCGCTGCGCTACAGCTACAATTAGCGGCGCTAACACTAATATTAGCGTTTGTAGCGTGTCATTTTGCTGGGGGATCAGACATTCTTTAGAGGCGGGTCCCCTAGCTTGCATAGCCTTCTTTTGATCTCCCCACTTTCCAGTTGCAAGTGAATACTTGAGACCGTTAGTTATTGTATTTTATTTAACAGCAGCATTAAGGTTGAATGGTTCTTGCATCTCAACACACTATCCAGAACAACCGCGAAAGAAATGAAGATAATACTCCAGGTTTAATAAATGACCAGCGCCGATTGAAAAAGCAAAGAAAAAAAATCTTATGGTAAGATAAGGCAAACCTTTTGTAAATGCCGATAAACACCTTTAGTAAGTTTACAAAATAACATTCGAAAGAGACCGGCTAAAAGAGGACCGGCCAAATCCAAACGTTTTTTACCAAAATGATCACGATCATCCAAATCTCTTCAGTCTAATGCAGCTAATAAAAGTAGATGAATCATGCATCTGAAAAAGTATGCTTTTTTCCCTTGTTGTCCTTCTGACATTGAAATATGTGGTAGCATCTCTTTTTGTAAAATTTCTTCTGCATATTTCAATCACTTTTCTCTAGATAAACCAGTTGCTGTACCTCTTCTTCCGATAAAATCAAGTGCAACCTATGGGAGAGGAAGATCATATCAATAGGAAAAAAAAAAGATCATGAAAGAGACCGGAGAAGGTCAAGAAATGGTTAAAATTGATCCAAAGCAAACCAAAAAAGAAGTGATTTGCCTATAAAATGAACGATCTTTTAAGCTAGAAGGGACTAACCTCCTGCTCTTGAATAGCAAAAGAATCTTCTAGACAAGGTTCCAGCATTTCAAACATTGCGGTGTCATTACGATCATAACAGATATGTTCGAGGATATCTTTATCTGGAATAATTCCTAATGCTCTAAAGACGACAACAATTGGGATATCATTCCGAATGTAAGGTAGAGTAGTTTTGATCGTAGCTCCACCACCCTTTCAGATCAAAAAAAGAAAAAGGGGCCATGAGTGGTATAAAAACGCAAACTGGAGATGAGAATTAAAGGCACTAACCGCTTTTTCTGCCTTTGACCACCGTACATTTTAACCTGCATAGAACTAACGGTTTTGCTACCCTTTTCTACTGCACTTCTAATTTCACTCAAGAATGAAACGGGAGAAGGTGCTGCTTTTGCGAATACGTAAACATGATTCGCCGCCATTCTTTCTTGTGCAATTAAGACTTTTTCTGAGCCATTGATAACAAAGTAACCACCCTTTTATAACCAATCGTAAAAAGTACAAGATCAATTGTTTTGTTCCAAAAAAAGAAAAAGAGAAAAAAAAAAACTTAAATCAATTAGAGGTGATAAAAGGTTGAAATCTATGTGAATATTTGGATAATCTATAGTGATGAAGGTGATTCATGGATATGAAGATATTAGAGAAAAAATGATAAACAAACTTGATGAAAGGGCATTCCTTTAACTCATAAAGGCCAGCTGGTTCCAATTTATCAAGAATACAAAATTCTGAACGCAGCATAATAGGGACCTGTAATGATGAAAGATTTAATAGCAGTAGTGGTGATATATTGAGGGAAGAAGGTCAATTAGTATCTCAAGAAACTAGGAAATTTTAGATATATATACGATCAATGAGAAACAAAAAAATGTAGATGAGGTTGATCAGACAGACTGACTTTTCCAATGTAAGTTTGATTTGATTTTTTTTCATTGTTATCTCCATCATCTGCTACGTAAATTGGTTCACCCGTTTCTTCATAAATTTCATTCGTTGCAATTTTATTAGATTTACTCATATCCACATAAAGTGGAGCCGAATAGCTATCATTCAATAATATTAAGGACAAGAAAAAGAAAACGCATTGATTTATTAAGTCACGAAAGGAAAAGAAGGAACTTTTGGGATGAAGTGACTAATATAAAACATACGTCAAGTTACAAAGTTGGGCTTCATTTGGAAACATAGGTGACACAGTTCCATCTGATTCAGTCATGGTAGGTCTAGCCAGATAAATTTGACCAAAGTTGATTTCATATCGTTTCTATTGAACAAGAAAGGCCCTGAGGGTAGTGGGGAGGATTATCTAGACAATTCTTGTTTGAGTGATGCTATTCCACGGGTTGCTATTCTTGAAATAGCGCGCTAATTTAGCGTTTTACCCGCTGCACCGTTGCGCTACCGCTAAAAATAGCGTTAGCGGTGGCCAGGGCGCTAACTACAACAGCCCCTGGAGCCTTGCAGTTGATTGAACGCTAAGCTACCGCTAAAAATAGTGATTTTCCGCTACGCTAAAGCTAACAACAGTCAGAGGTAGCGGATATCCGCTAAGCTACTCATGTAGCGCCGCTAAGTGTAATTTAGTGTAGCGTTTGGGTGTTGGTTCTATCTCTTCAGTTGTTTTTCCACTTCAAACAAATTGAGTCACAAGGTCATATTTTTTTCCAATATGACTTTGTGATTCTAATCAATATAATTTTTCAATTTCCAATTGCTGATCTTTGTCCTTTTCTTCTCTTTCCAATTCAAGTTTTTTAGTCTCCAATGCAATCTATGGTCCCATTTTTTTGCTTCAACAGCAACAGCATGATCAATTTTTTTCCCCTATAGCTCTACTCCCTTCCCTTCATTCAGAACTTGACGTTCAAATTTCAACTTTCCAAAGTTGAGACTATCCCTTGCCACTTGTGTGCTTTAACTGGATTATTGGGAAAAAATATGTGAGTTTATAATTTTTAAATCACTAGAAACAGAAATATTACGCACCCTCATCTCTTTTAGCAGCATAGCCCCCAGAAGCTTGGAATGGATTGGGGGCCTTGGATCCTGAGGCAGAATGACTTTTGGGGTTGAGATTTAGAGAGTTGGAAGCACATATCTGTTGGAATATTGAGTGACTTATAATTAAGTATTTTCAGAATAAAATAGTTTTCTACTCATTAAATTAATAAAATTAAATTCTTTACTAAATACTACTACTACTATCATAAATACTCCTATCTAAATCAAACCTTCAGTCAAAATACCTTCAGGCTAATTTTACAACACAGTTTGCCACTTAGTTCTGCCCATAAATTCTGATGAGTTACTTAAATCAACATCTTCTTTATTAAAATTATATTAGAAAATTATTCTAGTTGCTTTTTACTCCATAAAATATTTTGTTCTCTTTTTATTTTTATTATTGATTATGTAAGCAAGCCTTATAAAAAGGCTTGCTTCCTCAATTGCAATGAAAATCATCAAGTCACAAACTCTTTCCACTTTCTTCTTAAAAAGCTTAGCCCAGTCAATCAGAGCATTCAACTTCATCTTCAGAATCTTGAGCTCAAAATTCTTCAATATCATCTTCTTCTTCTTTCAATTATTGGTAGGAGAGTTATCCGCTGATTCATCTTCATCATCAGTTGAAGCATCCAAAGCAATTTCTGAAGGGGTGAGGCCAGCGGTTTTCTTGACACCTTTTTTTGATTTTTTAGGACTCATAGTAAATTCGTCATCTGAACCAGAATTGGACTTTTTTTTTGATCTAGATTTTGTTGGTGAAGATTTTAATTTTTCCCTTTTTTTTTGAGTCTTGATAGGATCATAATCAATCAATTCATCCGAGTTTTCAGTTGAAGCATCCAAAGCTATTTCAGAAGGGGTGAGACCAGCGGTTATCTTGACTGATTTTCAAACTGGAACATCCTGATTGTTTTCTACCTCCTATAAAATTATTATGAAAACAAATGTTATTAGTTTAGAATACTTTTCATTTACACCTTATTATTGCTTTTGTATACCTTATCACTTGCATTCACCCAATCATCCTCTGCGTCATTGTCCATCCCTAAACAATCATTCTCTAATTGATTTTGAGTTTCAATTTCCAACCATTTGTCTAATTGTTCATCATATTCTTTCTGAGATTCGTCATCATTTCCTGGTGAAGGATCTCTATTTGCTCCCTGAAAAATTCAATTGAAGTTCACAATTAGCCTCATAATATGATATCAGGCCTTATAAGGGAACTTACCAATGCATTAGAAGATATAATTCTTCTGAGTCTTTTTTCCCTAGAATGGATAGAGGAAGTACTCATTGAGTCAGAAGTTTGATCATCACTAACATCAGAATCAGAAGTTGTTGTTTTGTTATCATCCTGAGCATCAGCCTTATACCATGGGTTGAAAAATGCACAATGACCCATTAAATTGTTCATCTCCTCATGGAGAGGACACCTATTTTCCAGTTTCTCTTCAATTGTTGTGATTCCAGCCTTTTCATCTTCAGGAGTCAGTCCAAAGCCAGTAGAGAGTGATTCGGTATGTGCTTTTTTGTATTTGTCTTTGTATCTATTGAATCAACCTTTCATTTTTCTGGCTGTAAGATGTATTTTGTTTGGAGACTGGTTCCTAAGGTTAATTTCCATAAGTTCAAAACCATTGATTTTACCTTTGGCAGGTCAACCAACTTGGGGAGCCTTTCCAGTGCCAAAGCAAGCATCGTAATTTTTTTTGATTTTGAGCCAATTGATGATGATCAGATAGTCTTCTCTCTTCAAGTGGGAAGTAGTAGTTGTTTTTTTCCTGTTACAAGTGTTGTCATCTGAAGAGTTTTGAGTTTTTTTTTTTTTTCTTGGGTGATTTTTTTTTAGAGGGAGAACTTGGTTTAGTTATTGTTTTTTGCTTGGTGGCCTTTTTTGGGATGATTTTTTTAGATGGGGATTTTTTCCATTTAAGTAAAGGATTTATTTGGAAGTGGAAATGGATGATTTTTTTAAAAAAAAAAAGGACGGGTGAATTGTGGAAGAGTAATGGCTGGCCTGATTTTTTGGAGACCCTTAAAATGTTATTTGGGTTATGAAAATTGGTAAAAATGTTATTTTTTATCTCAATAAATTGACATGTCCTGATGGGAAAAAATTAAGTATTTGGGTTTTTTATCAACGGATTTGAAAAGTGTGGATTTGTTGAAACCAGTCAATTATGTAATTGTGGATTTGGACATAATTGATATGCCCTAATGTTTCTTTTTCTTGAAAAGATTCTAATTAAGATTTTGAATTTTAAATTCAAACATGTGAAAAAATAAAAATGATTCTTTCTAATCATTTTAATTTGCTCTACTTTATTAGTCATAATCATAAATGATGTCATATAAAAGTTTTAAAAGCAAAATAATTAATTTCAATTATCATAAATTGAATTTATAAAATTTAATAAAAATATGATTGCTTACATTAGCAAAATTGTTTAAGTAATTGTTTTTCATTTTAAGGATAATTTTTTTTTGGATATTTATTTGAATCCATATCATGAATAGATCAAATGTTAATTTCAATAAATTTTAATTTATTTTTAAGACATTTTTAATAAAATAACTCACATTTGTGAGTATTGACATTAATCCCTCTTTTTGGATAATTAAAATTTGAATTGCCATTTTGAAACACAAATGGGATTTTTGATTCCCATGGCCCTTGAGCTTTATCTTGAAACAATATTTCAAAACTTTTCTTGCTTGCTGAAATTTAAGAGTGAGAAGACTGTGAGTCACCTCAGAAGCCATCTTGCTGCCTCCAATCTCTGCTTAAAATTTTAAGCTAAAAAATTTCTGCAGGCTCTAAAATCATCTCCAACATAATAAAATTGTGAAACCACCTATTATTTTTCTCTTTATTTTGAATACAAAAAAGAATTGAGATGTTTTAGATCCAGATCCAGTGATATTTGAAACTGAGATGCAATATATCAACACCAAATTGGAATCACTGATTCCCACAGTATTTAGACTTTCAATGTTTCAATGCTTCTCAAAGGTTTGGTAAGTCCTGTTTAAATTGATATTTCTACCAAAATCCTTACCAAATGCAGAAGGCCAAGAAAAGTGGAAAAAATATATATATTGGTTTGAAAATTTGATAAAAAACATGCATAACAAAAAAAGAAAGCAAAAAATTGAAAAAAATAAATCAAGAAAAAAATACTTCAAAAGAAAAAAAATGAAGCAAACAAATAAATAAGTCGAAAAATCTGATGAAGACAAAATAAACATAAAATAATATGATGAAGATCCCATTTTAAGAAGGAAAATTTCCAGAAAAGAATTCAGCATAAAAATATAAAAAAAGCAGCACTAGCACCCTCCACTCTCCATGAAAGACCCACACTCATCAAGCAAATTACAGATTTTATTTAACCTCATCAAGCAGCTTACACATTTCATTCAAAATTGAGCATATAAGATTTTTGATTTCAATCTAGATACTGTGGTTTTTGTGTGATAGATTATTGAGGTGGTAGAGGAGAAAATTTAAGATTTGGAGTCTGGCAAGAAATGCATCAATAAATAATTACTCATTTAGATTGGTAAAAAGATGGTTATTGGTTTGATTCAGAAGCAGTGTTGAAGAGAATTGAAGTGGAATCTGAATATTAAAATAGCACAGCAGGATCAGAAAAGTGGATTTCAATGCCTGGAATGTGTGAGCTCATGGGGAATGCTCCAAAATTACCAGTTTTCTTCTTCTAAAAAATTCACAATCAATTTTTTTAAACCTCATTCTGTCCTCTGAAAAACAACAAACCCATTTGAGTAAGAAAATGATGAAGAGGATTTTTAAAGATAGGTGACAAGTGTAGCTCACTTGGAATGACTCAGAGATGTGCACGGAGGAAGAAGGAGAAGAGTCGATAATTTTTATTTCTTTCAATCAAGAGTTTAAATAGAGAGGAAAAAAAAGATAGACCCCCAAAATTTATTTGAGGGGCCTAATGTGGTTCCTACAACTGTGATAAAAAATGAAAATAAAAAGAATCAAAAAGAGAAAAAAATAAAAAAGATAATCAAGACTATTTAATTTGAACATGATTAAACATTTTCAATTCTAACAACATAGACTGCAGAGTTGTTAATTCTGTAGATGAGATTCTAAATATTTTTCAGTAATAAAAAAAAATAGGATTTGAACAAAAGAGATGGAATAAATAAGAACTAAGAGATTGAACAGTTAAATCTATTTTTAGATGGGCTCGTTGGCTAATGCTATGATTTTTTAAAGACAAAAAATCTTAGACAATTTATACTAAACTACTTCAGACTATTTATTTATAGATTTTTTATAAGAAAATTTAATAAAGAAAAATATTTAAAGAATTTAATTTTTAAGTAAAGATTTTGATTTAAGAGGCAGAAATAACTCAAATTCCAACCATTTTCTGCTCCTCAATTAATGGAAAGTTGGAAGGAAAAAGCTTTCAATGAAAGTTTGGCCTGAGAAATAAAACTCAAAGATTATTAGATTATTTTGATTTATTAGAATATTTGCTTTCTTTTTATCTGGTTGATTTTTTTTTTTTGTTCATTTTTTTATTCTAAATTCTTTATCCCTCATTTTTGTTTTATGCCTTTTTTTTTTTTGTTCTTCTATTTCTTCTTTGTGCAGCATTATTTTTCCCATAGGTTTCTTTGAGTCTTAGAATTATTCTTTGATTTTGCACTTCTATGTCTTTCTCTTTTGCATTTTTAGATTTAGTTTTCTGTTGATAAATCTTTCTCCTGCTATTTTTTTCTTAGAATTTTTTTTTCTGCTCTCACATTCTCTCGTATCATGTTACCAGAGCTGATAATTATAAAACCTCCTTCAAGTAAAATAAGAAAAAGAAAGGGAAAGAAAATCAGACAAGAAAATAGACAAAAAAACAGGGAAAAAAAGGAGACAAGAAAATAGAAAAAGAAGAAAGGATAAAAAAAATTAAAATTCATGGCCAAAGTAAAATTGAGAATGCTATGAAGGAATGTAGAAAAAAAAGAAAATAAAACACGGTAATCCTCAAAAGGGTGTATTTATTTTTTGTTTTTTCCTTATTCACTTTTTTTTTAGCCGCTGGCACATGTGGTGGCAATTGAAAATAATTCAATGAAGATCTATTGAGATGGACAAAGTTGGAAAGGTGAAAGGTTGAACAAGCAGACTTTTGATGATTAAACGAGCAAAAAGAATTTAAGAAGTTGTTTCGACGAGCAGCAAAGGCTAGAAAAAAGGCGCGGCTGGTTGCCCTTAGCTCAACGCCAACCCTAGTGTACCTATTCTTTTGACCATTTTATTGTCATCTGTTGGATATGTAACTCTCATGACTAAATAGCCATTGATTATATTGTTTAGGCTGAACAAACTCTTCATGAGGACTGGAACGCAGAGACTGTAATATGAAAATGTGTCTGGTGAGATTGAACCTCACGAACTCGGCAATTCTGAGAGACACATACCTGCTGCCTTGACCAAATAGGCTACAGACGCAGGTGGCTGTGTGGTTGGCTTGTAATCCTAATGGTTCAACACAACAGCTCTATCAGAGTGTGCTGATACATCATGATAGCACACTAACAGAAAATTCAACATTGAAGGCTTTCCAGTGAGTTCACCAGACGTGGAAAGCCCTCAACTGATAAAATGGCAAGATCTGATTCTCCAGAATTCCATTAATGAAGGGTAGGACACCAGGATTTGTGGAAGCCAGGTAAATAAGCGTTTATGGAAACAGTGTTCTTTGCTTTCAGAAGAAGAATGGTTGTATGTCAATTGTTGAATAAAAAAGATTAAATAAAAAAGGAACATAGGACTTGAAGGAAAGTGAACGAGTCCGGGCCAAAACAATGATGGGTATTTGAACAGAAACAACACGGAGAAAAGAAATGTGTATGGCATTTATCAATTGGTATTGAAAGAAGAGGTGTTGACATGTCCGAGGAGGCCTAAGGTATAAACTTCTTACATTAGCAACTAAATATGCTTTGGGTGATGAGGTCAACTTTTCCAAATGAGTTCAAGTGATCTCGCTCTATCTTTGGCTGAATGGAAGCTCTCTGTGTGAAGTTGATTCGGGGTTTGAATTGGATATCATTCGTCCCAGAGAGAAAGTGTAGGTTGGTAAAATTAAAATTTCAAAGTGTCCATGACCTGTAAGATTTGACGCAGCGCCACTTGCGATGGAAAGGCTGCTAACGCATTATGTCCGACCGTATTGATTGAAAAACTTGCGAAACCAATTCCTGGAAACAATGTGCGCCTCCTCAATGTCTTGGATTTGAGACCAGAACCAGTCATTACTTGGTCCCACTTGTTGGGATATTATGCGCATCTCAATTGATTCACATGCTTTAGCGACCTGGGTAATTCCAACGGACGCTGCCTGGAACATGAGTGTAGGAATCAGCACAATGGGATTAGGATTTTATCTTTTGCGAAGTAATATGCGCTCACCGAACCACGCAAAAAATGTGCAAGTCGACTCAAAGCTAGGTAATCACGTTGTGTTCTGTAGATTGGATGGTAGTAGAAAGATAACATAAATCAAAAAGCATGGGACTGATCCAAAGTTTTAGGAAAGTGATAATAGTTCATGATGCCTGTGACTGACAAGGTACTTTTCATTTGCTCCAAAGTTCTCTCGCTATCTTCAAAGTAGAGGCCAATCAATCCCTTTGTGAAACTAGCTGGTGAGTTTTTATTATCATCCTCCATAGCCAGGAGCTGTTTAAAGACATCCATGTCAATATTGGGTGACATTTGGGCTGAGGAGATCGGTTGACTGGCATAGCTTGGAGTTTGTGTGTTGACCATCGGGCAAGCAGTCTTGTCTAATGAGGTGAGAGTGTTCTTCCGTGATTTTGTCAGCCTGGGGAATGGATACTTCGTTGTGTAGGAAGCATGTCAGAAAAAGTTATCCAGAGGTGAGTCATCATCATATCTTTCATCATTTTGATTAGGAAAAAAGTTGTCCCACCCCTTCCCCAGGAGTCCGTGCAGAATATGGTTGCTGAAGGGAGCGATGAGATTGGGCGGCATGAGACATCACATTGTGCGCGGAGCTCATTGTACTCGCCCACAGAGAAATTGGAAGAGTGACGGCGGGCCTTGGCGATAAATTTTCTAACCCAAATGAAAGTGTGTGCGGCAGAGAAGTGTTGACGTGGGTACAACTATTGATCAATGAAGAATTTGGGCAAGGAAATTAAATTAGCCTTTTGTTCTTGGTTTGGGAAGTGAAATTTACCAAAGGATCGGTATCACCTTCAGTAGATAGTGAAGGGTGTCTTTATGGGTCCCGGGATTGGTGGGTACCCTAAGGCTATATAGACCCACGCTGTAGACTGACGGGTTGGATTGTGTACATCATGAGATAAAGAGCCTTGACATAGCTTATCAGGTTAGGACCAGGCAGTCTCAGAAGAGCTCCCGAGTCGCAGATCCAGTCATTCAGAAGGCTGTATCGCGCTGACTGAGTGCGAATCCCTCCTAACTCCCGGTGAATGAAACTTGGAACGAAACCTGAATTTCTTTCAAGCGGGAAGCTTTCGTTGCGTTGAGACATGTTTTTGCGACTTCGATGGGATCTCAAAGCGAGGTTGAGCTTCATGGTCACTGGTCAGCCGAGATTATCGAGAGTTTCGCCAGTATGCTCCCAGAGGATATGCTCATCACATCCAAAACTGTACCATAAAAATACCTCATCTACACAGTCGTGTGTTTCATGCGTACATATAATGATGTCTGTTCGGTTCAAACTGACGTGAGTTTCGTGGGATTGGATAGAAGAAACAGATGTAAAATCAAATAGGAAAATTTGAGCATCTGTACTTTCCCGACACCAACTTAAGCCGACCTGCACACCATCGTATGGATGCTTCCTCACAGCCTTATGAGAGGGGATTTTGTTTGAGGAGTTGAGCCATCTAAGCTAAACAGGCTAAGGACTTGGATTTTAGCTTAACAAAAGGCCCGGCCCAGGATTGATCCAACGTCAAGATCCAGGTCCATGGAAAAGACGTCATGCTCGAAAGACCTCACAGATGAATACCTTGAGCAAAAAGAGGACCTCTGGCTCAAGCATGATGAAGAGAGGCGAGACCGTGAAGGGATTTGTTTGGCCCAGCTTCAAGAACAGCATCATTGAGGGGATGCACACCTTTCCCGAGAATCTGTCAGGGTCAAAGAGAGATAGCAACACGAAGGGAAATGTCAAACTGCTAATTTTAAGTGGTAGCAACAGGAAGAGAAATCCCCAACTGCTGCTTTCCAGTGAGAGGCAACGCGGGCTGCTGCAGCCGATCACCAAGTCCAACATGCTGGGTTGGCAAGTTGCAAATGGGTCTTCATGATGATCTGGTTCATATGACCGCATCCCCCACTTTCTGCCACAAAAAAGTCTTCTATAAAATTGACCTTCAAGATGCCTATCACGTAATTCAAATTGCTGAAAGCCAGAAATATTTCAGGGCTTTCAATAACCATCAGGGCTCATTCATGTATTTAGTCAGCGTCTCAAACTCATGAAAGCTTGGGAATTTTAACAAATTTAGTTTGGTATTACAGGGGAATTTTGCCCAATGTCAATTGAGGGCCCAATATTGCCACAAATCAATGATCGATCACTCGATATCAACCAACATCCAGGGGGACGAAGGCCCCTTAAAGCTCAGGTATTTCATTGGATATCTAGTGAACATTGATTTTTTGTGATGAATCACCCTGTGCGCCAGTGCATCATCTTGTTGAGTCCACTTTTAAAGTTGCCACTCCTCTGGATCCTGTGACTTGTAGTGATAATTTTATGAGTTGGAGAGGCTGCACTCCAACCTATATGTTTTGCAATGGTTTCGATCCTATTTTTCATAAGCTTTTTGTAGCATCTGAAGCACCTCCTAAATGTGGTGTTTCTACCGTTCAATCATGTGTACTTCCAGATTGAAATGGTTGTCTCATGCGCAGGAAGGATCATGCTCTTCCTGCCTTTTTAGGTGCTCAGCTCTGAAATTTGATCTCTAATAAAGAGGCTAACTTATGGCTTTCACCACGATCGAATATTCCTTTTCAAATATTTCTTTTCAAATATTTCTATGCTCACCGCAATTATGCATTTCACTCTCCAGTTTTGGGCCCGTCAGCGAGATGAAAGTCGGGGGTAGCAGATTCAACAATATAGGGGGATTAACCATTAAATGATGTCATGTAGTTCCTTGAACAATAGTTGTTACGGTAGGTTACAACCAAAACGCAGAATTCATAAACATGAGGCGGAACAGATCATCATAATGAAGAAGAGTAGAGGGATGAACAAATGAACTATTAAGATTGGCAATGATCAAATCGACAGGTTTTACAAAGCAGGGAATAATTCTTCGGTATGTATGTAAATTAAGTAATTTTAAGTAATTTTGGATTGGTCTTCAATAAGTTTCGGAGTGACAATACTTGCGCTAGGATTGGCGGTCAAATATCTATCCTTCCTTCCTTTAAGTTCAAGTCCGACAAATTAATGAATTAAATAAAAGAGCAATCCAACATGCTACGTGCACTAAACATAGTTAAACACCATGAGCTACTGACCAACCACAAGATTGTAGTTGCACTAGAGAGAACTCACTGGGGATGCCTACTTGGCTGGCTTGTGTTTTAGAGCAATGTGTCGTCGAAGGGTTGAACAGATCATCATAATGAAGAAGAGAAGAGGGATGAACAAATGAACTATGAAGATTGGCAATGATCAAATCGACAGGTTTTACAAAGCAGGGAATAATTCTTTGGTATTTATGTAAATTAAGTAATTTTAAGTAATTTTGGATTGGTCTTCAATAAGTTCCGGAGTGACAATACTTGCGCTAGGATTGGCGGTCAAATATCTATTCTTCCTTCCTTTAAGTTCAAGTCCAACAAATTAATGAATTAAATAAAAGAGCAATCCAACATGTTACGTGCACTAAACATAGTTAAACACCATGAGCTACTGACCAACCACAAGATTGCAGTTGCACTAGAGAGAACTCACTGGGGATGCCTACTTGGCTGGCTTGTGTTTTAGAGCAATGTGTCGTCGAAGGGTTATATGTGAGGAGAAGACGAAATCGCAGTGTGGACATTTCAACTTTCCGTCTCGAGGGGAACGGGCATGCGGGCGGGAACAACGAGGGGGAGGAGGGGGAGGAGGAGGGTTATTGTTTGTAACGTCCGCCTGGTTGTTATCCATTTGAGACGTTGAGAGGGCGTTTCCAGGTGGAAAGCCTTTTGAGAAGTTGAGATGACAAGTTCTGGATGGAAAGAGCCACAAAAACAAGGTCCTTTTATAATCGAGGGAATCTGAAATAAATTGCTGAGTTGTTCGGAAGACATCCTTTCATTTGACTGCAGTCTCCTGAAGCTGAGCCTTGAATTACATGCTGCATCAACCTGTCTGATAGTTGATTAGGACACCTGAGCCCACGTTGAATTAATCGATCTGATCAAAAGGATTAGGTGACTGGAGCTAATGTCGTTTTGTACGATAGAGGCTCAGGAAAAAGTAGAAGTCAGAAAAGAAAAAAGAAATTCACATCTCATCAGCAGCGATGAAAAACCCGAGCGCAGTTAAGCTTCATCAACTAACCAGGACTACAAGAGTGTAGTAAGAATTTCGCCATACTTTGATCTTCATCAAGGGCGCTATTGTAATGCTTCCACCAACGCCGGATTCTCGGGCGAATAGTTCTTCTCAATCCAATAATGACAGGGCTCTGTGCAGTAATGTTGATCAAGTTAATTTAGAACAGAGCCCGGCCAGCGTACTTGGAAGCTTTTTGATAGAAAAAAAACTGCATATTAGAGATCTCTTGGCATTGAAAAAACAAAGGATGACACACTAGTGACTCACACCAATCAACCTGAGCCTTGGAATGAAATATTTACAACTTGTTTGCGTTACCATTTGGCTTTCACCGCCAATTCGCTGCATACGCGTACCGGAAACTTGAGTTCGAGAATTAAACATTACTAATGCAACCCTTACTGAGAGATTACTCATTGACGTCGAACGGCGTTCTAGCACCATCGATCTACAGCGAATCAAGAAGGTGCATTTGTAATCGCTTTCTAGATTCTTATTCGAGAGTAAGTCCCATCCGCTTGAATATCTGTTGCGTTGCAGCTCATGATCCAGTTAGATGTTTCTTGCAGTTGATGTGCCTATTTTTCTCCTCGACAATTTTAGAGATTTGGGTATGATTTTTGGTTTTGAAAGAATGTCTAGATGAGCGAAATGGGTTATCTATTCGCTACTCGGTGACACCATGATTGCTGATTTAGGTCAAAGACTTTCGCTTGTTGGTCTCCTTCTGATTCAAGTGTTGCTCTGAATGTGAAAGTTATGATACACTTTTTCCCAGATATCGGAACGATAGACATGCTAGGAAGCCTTGAAAGTAGAATAGCCTTGTTCATGCAAAGATAAAAACGGCAAGGCTGGTTAATTAATATGATGATTACCCTTCGCCATTGAGGAGCTAACATGATTTCAATGAAAAAAAACTTGAGCTGAGAAGATGAAGAAAACTGGAACTCGCCCCGCACAGCATGAAACTATCAAACAGAACATGACGAATTACATTGAAGATTGGAAGAACATATGAATAAAAGAAAACAATGGATGAAAGGAACACAAAGAGACTGAAAGGAGAGTCATACTACATAAATATATCATATCAGAAAGTATGACGGCGAAGGAAGTTTCTATATGATTATGTAATCCAACTTGCTTTTAAAAAATCAAAAACTTATTTTATTAATCAAAACTCACAAATAAAATCAACAGTACATATCATGTTCTGAGTAAATCACTAAAAGGCAGGATCTTTATAATTTGGGTTGTTTTATTGTCTACATCTCCGTGAAGTAGAATCTTACCAGGCATAGGAGCGTAAGTCTTGAATTGAGGTCCCAGTTGTTGAACTTGCAGTCCAGTGTATTCTACAGTGTGGAGTGTAAAAACTCCAATTCTGGATACAAAAATTATTA